>VZTL01032929.1:3185-21124 GCA_013400535.1 Scopus umbretta
TGTGGTTTGGGTCAGTGTTGACTGAAAAGTTTTGGAGCCCCACGGCTTGTTTGTAATTAAAGCCTTGAATCTGTTGATGCTGTGCTGTGTACTGGTGCCGGGGAGGTGGTGGTGGCCTGTGGGACAGCCCTTTCCCGTGGCGTCCTTCTGACTTTTCACCTCTCTGACTTTTTGCTTTCTTGAAAATGGCTGAGGCTGCCTCTTGAGGCTTTTTTGTGGATGTTTCTCATTTCTGATTTTTCAGAGAAGCGCTTTATCAGGAGACCATGTTTCTAATAATTATGCTTCATTGGACCTATTTTCTTACGCATTTAATAGGGCTCTGTCTTTTCAGCTTGTACTTGGCCTGAATGCTTGAGCAAATTAAATTGTCGGGGGCCTTCAACAAGTGAGATGGGCATTAATATCTTTGATTTTTCTCAGGGCAATTATTGTGACCAGGTGAAGAAGAGGAGGCCATTCAGTGAGTGATGCAGGGCAGAAGTGTTAAGACCCCTTCATTAGTAATGCTGAAGTTCAGTATTTCAAGTTCCTGACTTCAGTAGCCCGCTCATGCAGCAGGAATCTCGGGGTGACCTGCGGGCTTTGAGCCATGCCGAAGATACCCCTTCAAGGGAGTTTTGTTTAACCAGGTGGCTTGCTTTCTAGCTCTGCTGAGAAAGTAAGTTCTGAAGATGGGAAAAAAAATTCCCTTAGTGCACCTTCTAATTGTTCATTTAGGAGCAGAACTTTCCTCCAGCTGGGAGGGCTTAAGGCTGCTGTAAATTGCTAATTAAAAGTAATAGTGATAATGAAAACAGATGTTTTCAAGAAAAGTAAGTGGTGTTGGGGCACCAATCTGCTGTCCCTGACTTCTCTGCAGGAGTGCAAGCTGGTGTCCTCAGTGCTGCATTTCCAGGAGGACTGGGGAAGGGGTCTGGATTCTGGGCGGCTCATTCTGCTTTAACAGACGGGGATGGTTCTCGGTAAAGCCTGGAGGCGCAGTACAAAGTTGGGCAGAGCCGCCACCTCTGATAAGTGTGCTGCCTTTCGGTGGCAGGCGTGGAGAGGTGGGTGCAGAAGGTGCAGCTGGGTCGGTGCACTGAGGCTGGGACCACTGTAAGCCTGGAGCGTGGGGCAGCAGTCAGGCTGCTGCGGACTGCAGGGTAGTCCAGCATTGCTGGAGCCTTCAGATGCTGTTACAGAATGAACGATAAATAATGCTGAAAGCGATGAGCTGCAAGCATTGCTTGATCCACAGCAGAGTCAGTTGAGTACTTCATAGTCCTGCATGTCTCAGCGGCTTCCAATAGCTTGACTCTCACTGCTGCAGTCGTCCTAGGAGTAATGGGTTTTGCAGGGGGGGCGGAAAAACCCGCTGGAAAAAAAATCCCATCTCTTGGAGCCGTTTTATCCCTTTTCTCAGCTGTAGTTTATTAGGAACTGAGAAGGTTCTGTTATTTAACGGAAATGGTTTTGAGTCTTCCCCCCCACCCCGGCCTCCTTTTTTTCTTTTTGATAAGAGCAGAGCCTTATGCACATAGGTTACAATCGCCAGCAATCCTTTCTGGGGAGTCTTTGTTATCTAGGTCCACCATGGTTTTCAACTGCCGTTACTGTCATGGCGCTAATTACCATGCCTAGTACTAAAGCGGTTTACATGGGGAGCTTGAAGTTATTCAGCTAAGGTTAGTCTCTGGCTTAAGAGGCTTTCTGCAGTAGCTTTCTGAGCACAGAGGTATTAACAACACAGAAGACAGAGAAGACCACTTGAAATTTCATCGACCCTTTTTGGCTGCTGTGTTAGGGATTTTTCTTTGTTTTGTGTTTAAAAGATTGATCTGTCTCTCCCATTGCCTGGTCTTGCTGACTGTAAGTGGTGACCTTTCCAGGCCTTAGTGGGAAGGTGTGGGTGTCTGAAGGAAGGGCTGGCTGTTTAGCAGTCATCATCAGAACCATTATTTGACTTGTCCTCTTGTGCTGTAGAAACAGCCTTTCTTTCTGCTAGAAAGTTGATATATTCTGTGGAGCTTTCCATAGGTGACCGGAGGATTTACTGCCTGATGTTTGTTACTTGTCCCTCCTTGAATTCTTAAGCTGCTCAGGTGCTCTGTCCATTGTTGAAAGGTCCCCTGTTTTTTCCCATCATATGGAGGAATAGAACAAAATTGTTTAGGACTCTGAATCATTTTCTGGAATGCTGTTCTAGAACGGGGCGGGCAGGGAGTAAATCCCAGTAAGGCTTCAGGGCGGTGCCTCTACCCTGTATCCTAGTGAGTATGGTCAGTGATGCTCAGCTTATCTCCCAGGGAGGACCCTGCAGGGCTCTGGCTCTGTGCACCGTGTCTTGCAATGAGCTAGCTGTCACGTAACGCTGACGCTTTGCTTGCTGCGTGGCTGCAGAGTGTGCCTAAAACAAGAAGCCTTGAGTATAGAGTTGAGCTGCATGTGTTAGTGCTTCAGATGGAGAAGTCAACTTTCAGAAGGCTTGCAGGTGTGGAGCTGGGTTGGCTGTAAACGACAGCGGGTTTTCCAGGAACAGCAAAGCATCCCTTGTCTTGGAGAACCTGACGCGCCAGTGCTTGGTGCTGGCTGCAGTTGTCTCTTCTGCTCTTTCTGGCCCTGGCAGGAAGGGAAAGGTGGAGGCTGGCCCTTTCTAAGGGCAGTAGGGAGGGAGGTCTCCTCCCCTTTGCTAGCTTTTAACAAGAAAGGATTGTTTTCATCTTGCTTATATTCAGAACTACTGATGAGAGTCTTGAAGAGCAGCCCCAGCCCACCGAGACCTCTGTGATGAGTTTCGTGAGGCTCTGCAGCCCATCACCACCATGTTTTGGGGTAAGAGCAGACAAGTTTTATGACATGCAGACGTGTCCAAATCTCCATCCTCTAAGGCAGTGGCTCTGTGGTGTGACATGTTCACTCATCGGCGCGCCGGTTCGATCACATTGTCAATTCCATCATTGACCTTTTTAACTGCTCTGCAAGTGAGCTGGAGAGGTAAAACACTGTCCTTACCAGCCTCCTGTAATAGAGATGTGCATGGGAAGGACCAGCCTGGAAAAATGGGGTTGGTTCAGCAATGGAAGGATGAGAGGGTTGTGAGGTTGTGTAAGGTTTTGCCTTTCTCCCTGAAGAAGGACTTGGCTTGAGAATCCTTTGCTGACTATGCTTGTGGAGGTAGTGGCAGCCTTTTGAAGGCAGGGGAGGCACCAGGGAATGGGGGACTGGGGGGGGAGGCACCAGGGAATAGGGAGGTCATTTGGATACTGATGAGGTAAAGCACGAAGAGAAGAAGGAAGAGGAAGAAAGGGCATTAGCCAGAAGCACAATCTATTGTCTAATCCAGGTTGAGGCCCGCCCATAGTAAGATTTCTTTGACTGGTGTAAAGTTTATTTTGCAAATGTCAGCTGGGATTACTTAGAGAAAGTCACCCAGATTGCATGAAAGCAGCCAGCCAAAACGGTGGAGTTTGCACAGAGTACTGCCTGCAGTCTGTAGCATATGGTCCTTTGGGTTAATACTGAGATGAAGCTGTCAGAGCCTTGTCCATACTGGGAGATAATGGGACCCATACTCCGTAATTAGTGCCCGTAGAGCTGCTGACAGAACCCTGGAGCTTCAGCCCTTGTTAAACTCATTTTCAGCTGTCAGTTGGCAGCGGTGGCATCATGGAGCCCAGTTATGTTATAGTTTCCACTTCTGCTCCTGCTGATGGAGAAGTAATAGACGCTTTTGCCAAAGTAGATATAATCTGGCAGTTTGTGTTTTGCTTATCTTCTGAAGGCCAGTTGATGCCTATTACTGTGTTTAATTAAAGAGAAACTTTTTGGTATTTGAAGCAACTTCAGAATCAAAATGTTGCCTTGCTTTTACGCTGGTAGATCAGTTGCTCATCTTGCAGGCACCCGGTGGCAGGGTGACAAGCCGCTGTGTCTCACCTGTTTGGAGGTATGGCCTGCAGGCACATACACCCAGTGGTATGCAGAGGTGGATTTCCCAAACCGCGTTATATCTGGAGTTCAGTCTTCTAAAAAAGAATTCTTAATGCACTGCACAAAAATTAGGCTCTGAAGGGAAAAATTCTGTTAAACCTTCTAAAAATGATATAGAAAACTGTAGAAAGTCTAGACTAGAGAAAAAAGCAATTGAAAAACTGAAGAAAATGTTTTGGAGTGGGCAGTCGAGGAGTTTTGATTTTCAGCTGATCAGGAGGATCCAGAACTGAAGTTACAAGTTTTGGTATTTGAGCTCTTGCTTCTCTGGAAGGGGATGCTCCAGTGAAAGGTGAGCATAGGGATGTGTGTAAGAGTGAGACCACGATATGGGGTGTATGCATGATAAATAATCCCTGAACTATGTCTAGTAATGTGACCTTCTCCATCCAAGCAGTAGCTTGGAGGTGAAGGTGGCTTGGGGTTACTGCTTTGGCACAGTGGAATGTGGAGGGCTCTCACCAAGGTTCAGAGGGGCTTCAGGCAAAAGATTATGCCCTGGCAATTCTTATTTTTGTAAAAAGCTCAAGACAGCACTAGGAGCATCTTGCAGGCACCCTGCAATTATCATAATAAACAGTTTTATCATCTGCTTGGCAATCAATAATGTGGCTTATGCTGCTTTAGTATCTCACTGGTATTGATTACCTTAACAACTGTGCTGCGGTCAGCTTCTGTTAACCCATGCTGTACTGATGGGGCTCATCCACCCTGCCACAGGAGGCAAAGGACTCAGCTTTCAACATACGCATGTGCAGAAATTAACAGCAGGACAGGTCAAACCCAGTTTTAATCAGAGAGGCTTGATGATAGGATTTTAATCCAGGAACGTGAAATTGAGTGCATAGTCTGTGTAAGTGGTATTTTAGAAAAGAAGGACTGGAAAGCTCAAACGAGTTTGGGCTTGTAACAGTGTTGTGTATTACTTTGTCAGAAGGGGTTTCCCCGAGTAGTGCATGCCCCAAGACCCCTGCCCTTGAAGAAGGAAAGCTGCTCCCTCTGCAGCGAAGTTGTCATGCTTCCCCGGGGGCCTGGGCTCCACATGGGACTGGAATGGGAGCATGCACTGGACATATCCTCGGCTTGTTTTGGGTCTGCTGGGACTGCTGACTGATGCAGAGTCATGCCGGCACCGCTCACACCTGCTTGGCCTGTGAGAACAAAAGCTGTGGCTGTGGAATGGGGCATGAAACTCCACTGAGCCCATAAGCAGCATGCCAGGCTGAGCTGGGGGAGCCGCACGCTGCTGCCTGTACCAAAGACTTGTTTCAGCTAAGTGAACCCTTGGGGGTGTTTTGACAGCATTGCCTCCGCTTCCAGCAAAGCAGTCAGCGACTAAGGATATCAGGTTAGTAGCTTACTCCATTTTGGGAGGAAGAAAGATGACTCTCTGTGTCAGCATCCAGATGGGACTTTAAGGAAACACAGGACTTTCTGGGATTTGGGTATGCCTAGATAGTTGGGTCTCATGGCCCAGTATTTCTCCTAATGGAATTTCCCATCATTTACTGCCCTGCTGATTTCTGATCAATGAAAATAAAATTGCACTGCCTCCTGAGAGGCTCCATGTATGGCTACAGCCTCCAGCTGTGTCAGTTCCGGTAAGATAATCTCATCAGGCGTGCAAGAGGGTAATAGGAAATAAAAATAAAACCCACAATTAGCAAGAGGCCAAGCAGCAGAGTAACGCTTTCAGTCCTGGAGGTCTGGAGAAGTGTGTGTAGCAACTTCCTTCCCCATCTCCGAAGGTGCTTGCATCCTTCCCAGGTGTGCCGCGGTGCAGTCCGCACTGAGTTCGGGAGTCTGTACAGATCCACCAGGCACCTGCTTTGAAACCCGTATTTATCTGAATCTGTGTCAGCTCTCCCGTGTGAGATGGTTAAACTTTCACAAGAGATGTGTTTGTTCTAAAGTGTATCAGGGATGTAGGCAACTGATAGAGCGGCTGTATGCTGGGGACTAGGAGAGCATGAACTTGAGACTTTGAGCCGTCGAGCAGTGTGTGGTTATTGACTCCTGTTGGTTGCTGCAATCAGAAGGGTTTATTTTGACCAGATACAGAAAATGCTTAGACTGTATCTGAAGTCTAGATCAGGGCACAGTTTTGGTAGCAGATGAGTGTGCAGATGCTCTGTTTACAGGAGCATGGGAACTCTTGGATCTGCTAAAATTTGTGTAAAAGTCACTCCAAATGGGAAGGTTTCCCAGCCATACTGGCAGGTTTCTTTATCTGGTTTAGAGTTCTGGGTTTTTTAGGTTATCTTCCAGTGATAAAACTGTGACCAGTGAAATTTACTCCATACCAAAACACTAAAGCTGATCTGAGCACCCATCATGATGACCTTTGCAATGGGGGTTTGCAACACCAGTGTGTAATTCAGAACTAGCATATCCGACGGCCACGCTGTTTGTCTAAGTAGCAAGCAGAATGGTCACCGAGTGACCTAAAGCCACTGAGCCTGCTCTCCTTGTCCAAAACATCGGCTTTCCCAAAGGGTGGGAAAGAGCGACTGAGCCCGGGACCAAGCAGCATGTCTGTTTCCTAACAAGGACTGGATCTGAGCCCTGGCAGAGGAGGTCTGCATGACTTATGAATCTAACTCTTACCCTCTGCTTGGCCCTTGACACTAGTCTGGAACGCACATGTTGTTTGGGTAAATCAGTAGAAAGGAAAAGCGCTGGCAGGCCTTCTTCCCTAGGCATGTGAGCCCGCGTGTGCAGCGCATTGCTCGCAGAGTGCAGGCTAGCGGCGGAGCATTAGCTTTTCAGGCTGGGCCGTCTAAGGTTGGCTGTGTCTGCTCCTGAGGTGTTGCAGGGCTGGTTGAAGCTTAGCAGTGGTGCTTTATTAAGAGTTGGCTCTCGGAGTAGCAGTGCGAATGCCTCAAGCGTTTCTGACTGAGTGGGGCCGCTCAGCGCAAGTGACTGGAAGATGGGGGGTGGAAGAACCATCAGCAGAGCCACAACAGCCAGCTGGAACCCCTCACTTTCAGGAGTTGCTGCTGTGGTTTTCATCCTGCAGTCTGGCTACAAGTGCTGCACTTTCTTCTTGGATTCAGGAACAGCACTCTTGTGATTTAAATACCATCTTTGATTTGTTCATGTATGTCTTTGTGGTGTTTGAAACTCAGAACAATTCAGGACTTTTATCTTAACAAGCATCTCTGTGGGTTAGATGAGTGTAGGTGTTGCCTAGCGCGAAGTCTTACGAATGTAGCTGCACTTTGTAGTAGGGACCAGGTGGCCCAAATGGAGCTGTGGCAGCTCTTACTGGTACAAGCTACTGGACAGGCTGCTAGGGTAAAAGCGAAGGAGTGGGAAAGGGCAAGCTTCAGACTGTGGCAAAAGGGAGGAACAGCAAGGCCCTTTTCCTGAGGCACTGAGGTATGGGGGGGACTTGGGGGACTGCAGAGTCCGTGTGATGGAGCGAGGCAGTTTGTCCTTGACAGCTCTTTGGTTAGTTTTGGAGTTAGGTCAACAACAGCGCACTGAAAATGCAAACCAGATGCAAATGTAGTTATTTATGCAGCAACATAGGCTGGAAACAGCATTTGACAAGACATGTTGGGTTTTCAGAGCAAAGGGGTGAATTGCGCAACTGCAGAATCGTGGAATGTGCCATGTTTTGAAACAAACCAATGTGGAAACAAAATCTGAAACTTCTGCAGTGTCTTACACAAGATGTGAGGTTCGTGCAGGACCTGAAAACAAGCTCCGTGTCCTGGGAGCGTGTAAATGCCATGTCGCTTACGAACTAAGCAAGTGCTTTACTTTGTTTTGTAGAAGGAAATGTGACTTAAGCTAGTTTACCTCTGCTACAAAATACTTTCAGAGCAAAGAGTCTCTCTGGAGAAATAAACGCTCTTTTCCCCAGCTATTCACTTAAAACCCTCTGGCACTCCTCTGGATTACTCTGTTCTCAATGGCAGTGGGTTGATGATTATATAAATATTTTCGTGTAGTACAGTAGCTGGCTCAAAGGGATCAGCAAACTTGGAATAGTAGTTCATAACAAAATGTTTTCTGAAAAGCTGCCTGAATCTTGCATTACTCTCATTGGCTAAATTTTAGCTGGTGTGAAGGACAGAGGAAAAAAATGTGGATAATGTAGAAGGTTCACCTTTTCAAGGAGACCCTTTCTCTTCGTTTCACGCCAAGTGCTTGAGCCCTACAGCTTTCAGTCCTGTTTTGTTCAGCATTTCCTTTGCTTCCTGCTGCTTGAAAAGCTGTTTATGCTAATGATCCTGTGAAGATCTGAGGAACTGGCTGTGCCTATGCATGTGAGCCTGTGTGTAAGAGAGTGCTTGCATTTTCTGTCCTGTTAATGAGCGTGCGCAGTGCAGCGCTTGTTTGTGTTGTCAGCATGCCAGTTCTGGAGCGCTGTTGGCTGCCAGAGGCGAGCCCTCTATGTGGTTGTCTTCCTGCTGGGAAAAGACCGTCCTGTCCTTTTGAGGTGCCTGATGGATCTTTCCTTTCTGTAGACCACTGTGTGCTACCTCGTCCTCTTCTGGGACCTCATGCCCTTCAAGACCCCTTGGCTAGAATCCCTCAGAAGGGAAAACATGCAGTGTTCACAGGGGCTTCCATAGAGGCATGTGAATTCACCAAAACGGTTATCAAACATTGGAACAGGCTGCCCAGGGAAGTGGTTGAGTCACCATCCCTTCAGGTATTTAAAAGATGTGTAGACATGGCACTTAGGGAGACACGGTTTAGTGGTGGACTTAGCAGTTTTAGGTTAATGGTTGGACTCGATGATCTTAAGGATCTTTTCCAACCGAAATGTTTCTATGATTCTATGAATTCCTGGCTTAGCCAGGGTAACAAACTGGTTCACAAGGACTTGCAGCCCCGGGACTCTTGTCAACAGGTTTTGGAACCCATGGGTCAATGTTGGTTGGATCCTTCTTCCACCAGCAGGCAGGTCTAGCTGGCTAATTCCACTCCTGGTGCAATGGCATTGGGCATGGCCCTGTGTCCAGCTGGAAACAACAGTCTGGCACTGAGCAGTGTCTGTGGAGAAACTCTAGGAGAAGCCAAAACTGAGCTTGGGCTTTTGCTTGGTAAAGCCTAACCGCAGAAGAGGAAGAAGGGTAGATGTAGAGCTTGTTCAGGATTTGGCAAGACTAATACCTCGTTATGAATACTCAGGAAACCACCTTTGTCGATGAGGCAACTCCACTGTGATCAGGTGTGTGCCAAAACATAACTTGGTCTTGCTTGGAAAGGTGCAAGATGTGACTTGCTATGTGAAAGAGGAAAATTAGTTTATAATTTCTTCTTTAAAATGTTGACCTTGGCAACTAAATATTGGTAATTTTGGGGCGGGGGGTGGTGGTGGTGGTTAGGAATTGCATAAGAGGAATCCCAAGGTGCTGACATTGTAAGATGTCGATGGAAACCCCCAGCTAGAAATCACTCTTCAAGCTGTGCATCTGCATTTACTATTATGCTTAAATTTTGGCTCATAAGTACCATTTTATCCTAATATTTCAAGTCCTGTTGCAGAATCCTCAATGCTTCCCCTTAGGCTGGCAGGTATTCTTACTACTGTCTGGCACTTTAATGAATGGGAGAGAGCTGGAATCTGTATCTTCTGTTTAATTTAGAAGATAAAAGCATTTTATGAAACTGGGAATTGAAACTATCTCTGTATTCCTACCAAGCTTGAATATCCAGCCTTTCTTGCTTAGGAGATTTTTTTAAAAAGATCTTTGTATTCTAGGAAGTGACTTTTTACATACTTGTGTGATAACAGCTGCTGTATAAATCTCATAAAGTGGCAACGTGCTCATGGAACCTTATTTTTACCCTCTTCTGTGACCATCTTGCTTACTAAGCGAGGCAATGTGTGATCATGTAATTAAAGACAGTATCATAATGCATATGCATAAAGGAGCAAAATTAAAGTTGCTTCGGCAACATACATTCTGTTCTTCCTTAATTTTTGAATTCTCGATCCTAGGTAATGATCTCTATCATGTCTTTCCATATGCAATTTCCTAAGTGTTATGAAAGTGCTTTGCAGCACACCAGGTGTGGGGAAGCAGCACAGAAAGCTGTGGTGCTCCAGGCTGGTTGTGTCACCACTCCGGACAGACACGGTAATTACCTTGCATCCCCCCTCCCAGACTTCCTGCCTTTGGGAGCTTTGAACATACCTGGTCCTAGGGATCATGAAGTTGACTTGACTGCTTGGTCATCTTGGTATCTCCATCCCTAGTTTTTAGGCTGGAACAAGTGTCATCAAGTGCCATTCCTGAGACAGGAGATTCTTGGCTGACCTGAACATTAGCACTTGCCAGGCTCTGTCCTGAGAACATTGCAAAAGGCCAAGCATGTAAGGAGGGGTGTGCCCAGAGCATCTAAGCCTGCCTCTAGTCCGTATGCTGTCTTTGTCCTCTTGCCTCTCTCCCTTCCTGCTTCCCTGCTGAATCACCAGCACCTGTGCTGGAGCTAATCTAGGGTAGTCTCTCAGCCAGTATTTATGGTATTGATTTATAGAGCGTCTGTTGGCACAACAGGTAGGTGTGTATTTACAAAGTTTAGAGGCCGTTGTGCAGTTTTCTCCGACAGGAACCACTCTAGTTCAGTTGCTGACTGTGAGCATTTGTGTGAGCCGCATCTCTTGTGGAGCTGTGGCAAAAAGCTTAAGAGCTGTCTCGAGTTTGTGAGCCTCTGCTGCTTGCCAGGATGTTCTGAAGGAGCAGACCCTGCTCATTACGGGGTTGAGCACTTCTCTCCACCGTGTGGCTGTGGGAATAGGCAGGGGGAGGGAGTACCTCCCTGGGTATCTTCCAGGGTAATGGCCGTGGATGTAATGCATCTGCTTGTATCTTTTCCCTGTCCTCAGCACCCTTTTTTTCGTGGTGCCATGTGGGTCATTAGCTGAGGGAACAGTTTCTCACTGTCTCTTTCTCCTTTTGTTTTCCTCCTTCCTCATTGCTTCCAGTCTTGGTTTACTGCCAAACAGCCTCTTGTGAAAGGGCCGCCTAATTAACCCTGTGCTAATTAACAATTTAAAATTACACAGCACGGCTGTTCATATTTAATTCTCGGGAAGCCTGGGCAACAGCAGGAACCCCCTCCTCCCTCCCGCTCCCATCCCTGCCGCCCGCGCCGCTGCCGCGTGTCCCTGAGGGGAGGACGCAGCCTGGTGTCGCGGGCCGGGGGCTGCCCCAGGAGCCCCCAGCTTGCCGGCGGAGCGGAGCGTGTTGCTTTAGCACCAGCCGCTCCTTGGCAGTGGAAGCATTGCTGTAAGACGGCACGTCTGTCCCTGCGAGGATGAGTCCAGGGGCTGTAAGGAGGTGACGGGGGATTGGCTCTGCTTGTGTTCTGGGTAGAGCGTGGCTGCAAACCACCAGCCGTGGTCAGTAGAAACTCTTGATGAAAGCGTGGGGCACGCAGTGCAATGCTTTCGATCGCACTGTGCTGTCCAGATGTAGCTGAGCTCTGGACCGCTGTGGCTGCCGCTCCTGCCCTGGTGGAGCGCTCCCTGCCCCACAGCGTCCGCACTCCTCCAGCCAGGCCCCAGATCTGCTTGGAGGGGCTGCGAGACGCAGCGATGCTGCGGGGAAGGAGCAGGGGCTCGGGTGGGCCGTATGCCAGAGGCACGGTGAGCACGGCGGTGGGAGCAGCAGGAGCCGCGTGGAGCAGCTGTGGGATGTGAGGCTGGAGAAGAAGGGACCAGGGAGTGCCCTTCCCCACCGCTGGGGTGGTGGGAGCGCAGGGAGTCTCCGGCACTCAGGCTGTTCTCTCTGTAACTGGAGTTCATTGATTTTACGGGAAACCATGTTTACAGACAGAGTGCTGATCGACCTGACGAGTTGACTTCTGCCTCCTTAAGTAAGAACTACCTTTTCTTATTGACTGGCTGATAAACAGAGCAGAGAGGGCGGCGGGTAGGCAGAGGACGGGAGGTGTGGAGTGCGCATCGTTCGGTCTACCCTCGCAGGCTCTGCTTGTCCTGTGTGGATCACTTAGCGGTGATCTGGAATGGAGGAAGATGCAGGGCCTGTAATAGTAAACTAATAACTACATCGTACTCCTGCGTAAAGTCTGGTTTGCTTTAACGAGGAAATGGCTTTTTTCAGTTTAAAGGGATGATACCTGCAGTTCCTGTGCGAATAGAAACAAATATTTCTGTGCCTCTTCCTCCCTCAGTGTCGTTCTTCAGTAATAGCTCTGGTGATGAACTGAACAGGCAAGAAAAGCTCGGGTTTGTGAAGGGGCTTGGCCTGTGTCCAGGGGCTCCGGCAGGCTATGTTTTGGCTGTGGGTTTTTCCACCTGCCCTGGAAGGGCTCCTTCATGTCAAGGCAAGGGAGAGGAGAGAAGATTCCTTTGGACTAGCACCTCCTGAGCTGGTTAACTTGGAGTGAGTGGGGGGAGAGATGTTAAAGCAACCCAAGACAGAAAAGCCCACCAATTAATTGGTAAGCGCTTGCAGGTTTGCCTGGCCTGGCCTGGCCGGGAGAAGAGATTGGCTTTCTTGTCAATAAACAAGTCCCCAGTGCAGCATCAAAGCCGCAGTCCTTTATCAATCGCGGCCTCCTCTTCCCGCATGTTCCTGTAACTTACCAAGCATTTATTACATTGATTTTACAATCAGGCTGTTAACCCTCCCGCCCCATCAGCCCTGCTAACCCTTTTGGCCCAACTGTCAGTCAGGCATCTTCCTGCCAGTCAAGAGCTCTTGATAATGGAGGTGCTCCGATTCACACTGTATCTCATCTAGGCATGTTTCCTGGGGAGCTGGCCATGCTGGCAAACTGAATGCTTTTTGTCTAAATGCATTTGTAGGGTGCTGCTGTTCCACATTGCATTTTGAAGTTTGCATAGATATTCCCAAAACTCTTCTTGGCAGAAGTATGAGGCTTATGGAGTTTCTTATTTTACTCATTTTTTTCACCCAGTGTGAATTTGTTTTTGTTTAATTTGGATTGCAGTTGTCAATGCAGAAGGCAGCATTGAGAGGGAGAGAGTATGTCATATTGTGGGAAGGTGAATATCCAGCCTTAACACAGAAGGATCTGGGATCAATTTAGAGAAAACACATAGCTAAGGACAAATGTTCAGTGGGAGAGAGCTGGTGCAAGTAAGAGTTATTACAATGCAGTGTTGAAGTGTCATTTTAGCTAAGGTAAGCAAAACTGGCTGATTAAGAAGACTGAGCCTTTTGGCAACAGGATTATGGTACTCTTCTTTCTTATTCCACTCAGTGCACCGGGTTATTTTTATTGCAGATCAAATCACTATTTATTCCCAGTGTGACCACAAAGACAACTGCATATGGCATAGGTTCCAAGGAAGGTGGGGATCGGGAATGCTGTAAGGTAATACTCTGTGTGAACGCTTTGGATCATTACACCATTGCACCTCTGTGTCCTACCATGGGCAGCCTCACCACACTTGCTTTGAGAAATGTTACCTTCTACCTTCACAGGTAGTTACAAATACTTTTTCTCAAGCTTCACCAGAAGTAAAATAGGACAAAAACCTGCCCAGATACCTTTAAACCAGGTATGCCCAGGATCCTAATCTGGTGGTCAGCAGTGTGAAAGATGTGACTTGCTTTTGTTCTCTTCCACTTCTGCTTCCCACATCCCAGGAGTAATGTTTGGGTGGAGGGGAGAGTTACTGCTGAGGCAGGGGTGAGGACAGACAGAAGACACATCCCCGGCTCCTTCTAACTGGTGGAGTGCTTTCTGGTGCTAGTGGGGAGAGCTTTTTTTTTTCCTTTGCAGCCAGAGGCTCACCAGGGCAGGGGAAGGGACATTAGAAGCTGTAAAATAACTACTAGGCAAAAGCACATAGGGATTGTATTCCCAAAGAGCATGCAGGAGCAACCCCCAAAAGGACCTACAGTATTTGGAGGATAGGGGAGAGAGATCCTCTTCTCACCTGGAGCAATCATACCTATTCTAACTTACTGTTATTCATGTTAGTGTAACATATCACAGAAATTATAAATTTCCATTGTTGTGGATGAAGAGGTGCTTGGAAAAAGTGAAGGCATATAAACATACATGCAACTGACGTGCATATTAGTACCTGCATCTGTCATTGCGTGTATATAATTACACAGGAATCAGTGTAAAGGGAAAATATGAGCACTTAAGGTAAATCAGAAAACATATGGATGGCTTCATGTAGTAAGGGAAAATAAACTGGTAGGTAATGAAACCAGGAAAAAAAAGAGATAAAGCTGTATGTTGCTCCATTTTCTTTTGCTTGAATGAATTCAGGTGCTTCGTTCAGCGCTGCTGTGGCGAGTCAGCTGCTTTGCAACTGATCACGTCTTCTCTGGGAAATGATCAGTTCTCATCATACTTTTTGTTCTCTTTCCCGAGTTGTTCAAGTACCAGTTGCATGTTTGTGCAACAGTGAGTCCCCAGGCGCCGGCACAGTTGTGTGCAGTGTGTGCTGGGCAGGTGGACGCGCAGGTGAGAGGGCTGTTGTCTGTCTTGCAGGCATGCTGCTCTGCAGGAGCCTGCAAGGGTCTGCCATGTCTCAGGGACTCAAATGGAGCTAGAGAATACTGGAAACGCTTTCAAACTACAATTATAATATTTCATGTTTAGATAGCAGTGTAGGTTGTCAAAACACTAATAGTCTCTGTTGAAAGAGACAAAGGGCAGCAGCAGGCTGCTAATGTGACTGGAGTCTTTGAAGGGAGGCACCTTAAACCCCCGAGGTGTCAGCTGCTATGTACACAAGCCTGCTGTGTGCAAACGGGTGAGGGGGGTCCTGACTGATACTCTGGTCTAGTCAGAGCTCCAACACCGTGCACTGCTTGTAGTATCTCATGAGCTGAAGCAGCAGCTACTTGGAGGATGCTCAGGTAAGAGCAGCTTTGAGAAAGCTGTGGTAAGTGAGAGAGGTTTAAAGAAAGACTTAAAACAATTTGTATTAAGAGTAACAGCATAGTGTTAAGTTAAAACCTGCCCTGCCCCCCAAAACCTTATACTGAGTATCAGCAAAAACTCTCCCCAAGCATGTATCCAGTTTTGGAATAGTCTGACAAGCAGAGTGGCGCCTGTGTTTAGCCGGTAGAAGATAAAATAATGTGGAAAAAAACGCTGTGTGCCATTGACGTCCATGGATCTAGAGCATGAGCCTTTCGTTGTCTCTTGGTTCACAGATTGTAAAAATATGGAGAAGTTGGCCTTTGCTTGTACAGTTTTTCCTCCATTGTTTTCTATGCGTGTTTTGTATCTGTACACCTAAGGAGATCTGTGGACTACAGGTTAAAAATCACTTTTACAGATGAGGGAATAGTGCATTAATTTCTGCTGGTGTTTCCTCCCATGTGGCTTGCGCAGGAGCTCTCTAGGAAGCAGACTATAGAAATGCTTCTTTGCAGACAGGATTCTTGGTAGGTTTGCAGCTGAACTGGCAATCTCCTGCTGATTGCGGTATGCATTACATTGCTCCAGCTCCTAACGGTAGCACTACCTAATCTCATAGGTCTGTAACCTCTAGAAAGGCATGTCCTGCCAAACGGACCCATTAGAATTGCAGTGTAAGAGACTCTGGTGGGATGCAGCAAACTGGGTAGAGGTGACAAGGAGCCATGGATGTTGGCCATGCCCAGCAGCCCGTGCTCGCTGGCCACCTGGCAGTCAATGGGAGTTCTTCAGGTCTTGTTGTATTTGGTGGAATAGAAATAGTGCGAAGGGTGTCTGTTCTTCTCCTCTAGGGCCTGCATTGGCCATTTGCTTCTGGGGATGATAGGAAGCCATCTGTGCCCAGAGGCTGTGCCCTGCAGGATCTCTGGGAGCTTCCTGGAGCTTGGTGGGCTGACTGCTTTCTGATCCCCAGGATGGACCCTTGTCAGATCTGGAATTTCCTGTTTGGTTTCTCTCCTGGCATCTCTCTGTTTAAACTCTGTCCAGAACACAGCAATCAAATCTCCTGCGCATTCCAACGCTGTTACTCCAAAATCTCTGTGAGTTGCTCTGGGTCTCATGGTCTACCACGGAGGTGCGCACGTGGTAGCTCTGGTTCTGTGCTCCCTGAACAGCTACCAGAAGGGAATCACCCGAAAATAACAGCATCTGGCTTAGGGAGCCATGGAGTACGATTCTTACAAAGTTTTAAAGCTCCAGCACTGTTCTGTTGTAATGTCTCAACTCTGTTTTTGTCAAAAGCTTTTCTGTTACATCTTTGGGTTTTTTGCTTGTTTTCTGAAGATCTGAGGCTTTAGGGAGGCAGTGCAGGTCCTACAATCTTCCTGCCCCCCTTCAGGAAAGGCGTTTGGGGCAGTTTTCACCACCTTCCAGTTCCCTTCCATTTTCCTCTGGCGTTCCTGCTTCCATCATATTTCCATTGTTCGTTTCCAGCAGTGCATTCCCCAAGGCCAGGCCGCTCGTTCCTGGAGCCCATCTTGGGGCAGCAGCTCTGACAGCCTCCCATTTGGTCCCAAAGAGTGGGATCGGCGGCCTTTGTGGTGGGGGGTCTTTACAGGAACTGTCTCTCCTCCCTGACTCACCTGCTTTTCTCCTTCTCTTCCCACCTGCAGGTCCGAGCCGTACCGGGTGCAATGAGCGCTCCGTGCCGGCCCTGCCATGGAAGGCTGTGACTCGCCCGTCATCCCCGGGAAGGACAATGGGTGCGGCATCCCTCAGCACCAGCAATGGACTGATCTCAACAGCGCCCACCTCCCCGACACGGCCGGCAGCATGGAGCAGCCCGTGGCGGAGAGCCGCGGCCCCCTGGACAGCCTGAGGGTCCCTTTCCCAGAGCGCGTCCCCGAGAGCAGCGCCGCGGCCGGCCCTGGCACCGAGCCCGCCGGCAAGGAGGTGAGCTGCGGCCAGTGCGCCGCCTCCTTCGCCGGCCTGCAGAGCTACATGGAGCACCGCTGCGCCGGCGCCCGCCCACCCCCGCCACTGAGGGGGGAGAGCGGGAGCGAGAGCAGCGAGGACGGGGAGGAGGAGAGCGACGTGGAGAACCTGGCCGGCGAGATCGTCTACCAGCCAGACGGCTCGGCCTACATCGTGGAGAGCCTCAGCCAGCTGGTGCAGAGCGGGGGCACCTGTGGCAGCGGCAGCGGGGCTCTCCCCTCGCTGCTCTCGAACTCTCTGCCCAAGCAGGGAGAGCCCTCCGCTGCCGCTCCCGTCTACCCACAGATCATCAACACCTTCCACATAGCCTCATCCTTCGGGAAGTGGTTTGAGGGCTCAGACCAGGCCTTCCCGAATACCTCAGCCCTGGCGGGCATCAGCCCCGTCCTGCACAGCTTCCGCGTCTTCGATGTGCGACACAAAAGCAACAAGGATTACCTGAACAGCGACGGTTCTGCCAAAAGCTCCTGCGTATCCAAAGATGTTCCCAACAATGTGGACTTGTCCAAATTCGATGGCTTTGTGCTCTATGGGAAGAGGAAGCCCATCCTGATGTGTTTCTTGTGCAAGCTCTCCTTTGGGTATGTCCGCTCATTCGTGACCCATGCGGTGCACGACCACCGAATGACTCTGAGTGAGGAGGAGCGGAAAATTCTTAGCAATAAGAACATCTCCGCTATCATCCAAGGGATAGGCAAAGACAAGGAACCCCTTGTCAGCTTTCTGGAACCAAAAAACAAAACCTTTCAGCACCCTCTCGTTTCCGCAGCTAACCTCATAGGCCCTGGACACAGTTTTTATGGTAAATTCAGTGGCATTCGCATGGAGGGCGAGCAGGCCCTCCAGGCCGGGGCGGCCGGCGCAGCGGAGCCGCCACCGGCAGGCGTCCTGGCCCCCGGCGCGCTCCTCAACCTGGGCGGGCTGACCAGCTCGGCTCTGAAGACTCCCATTACCTCAGTCCCCCTGGGCCCGCTGGCTTCCAGTCCCACCAAATCCTCAGAGGGGAAGGACCCTGGGGTGGCAGAGGGGGAGAAGCAAGAGGGGGGCGACCAGGACAGCCTCTCGGAAAAGGCAGAGCCAGTCGAGGAGGTGGAGGAGGAGGAGGAGGAGGAGGAAGAGGAGGAGGA
>VZTL01032937.1:9729-41082 GCA_013400535.1 Scopus umbretta
TTTAATCGGTTTGTGGACAGGAAGATAAAATGGACAGGTAATGGATCTTAGGGTTCATTGGTTCCCTCCTTTTCATCAGATGTCTTAGCAGGTCTGCAGACTATAAGGTTTGTAAACTAAAAGTTGTTTATAAGCCTATTTGGGAAACCCAAACAAGTAAATGCAGACTATTTTGGCAACTACCCCCATGTCCTTATGCGCTGTCTTCAGTTCTCCTAGCTGAATTCTTGTTACACCTAGGCGGAAAAAAAAAATCTAAAGGCTTAATTTTGTGTTTTATTTCCTTTTTCTCCTGCCTGTTCACAATGATTCATTAATAATTTGGGAAAAACTATGAACTGGCACATTAATGGAACAAAATGTAGGCAAATGTAGCCTTTCTTTGTAAAGGGACATTTGTTGTGCTCTTGCAGTGTTATATTCAATTTTCTAATGCTTGTTATAGAGTAAGTGCTTGCTGTCTGAACCCTTCCAAGCAAAATTCCTGATGAGTGAAGTAACAAGTTAATGATCGCATTCCTTTTGGTTTTTCATGTATGCTAGATGGGAAGTATATATAAAATAAGCTACCAGAAAATATATTTATATTTCTCCTGTGTAAGTGTGTTCTTAAGTAAGACTATGTGGATAAAAAGCCAAAGTGGGGGGAAAATAGGAGGTTTGCTAGCAGCTTAAAGGGGATGAGAACTTGATTTATGCATGAATATTCATGTCAGGAACACTTTTGATAGCTGTTTTCTGTTATTCACACAAACTTGAGTTGTGACTAGCACCATCGGTAAACCCACAAGCAACGAAAAAAAAAAAATCTAAACAAATAAATTATTTGTTTCCTAACTGGCTCCAAAACTGTAACCAAACTCCCTTTAAAAAAGAAAGAAAGAAAAAAAAAACTTGCTTGCACAATTGCAGGTAACCATCAAATCCCCCTCCCCTCCTCCAGTTCATCATATAGTTGAATGTCTATATTGTATGTAGAACTGTAAGATGCATCAGCTGTTCTGGCAAGAAAATAGAGTATGTTTTTAGGGTGGCATGAATGGAAGATACAACTTCTTAAAAATACTTGAAATATTTATCCTGTTAAAGGTATTTACGTTGTGTGTGTGTGTACTCATATGCTTATTGTTTATTTTCACTGTTCTACTGATACGACTTCGGTCAACAGCTAAATTAAAGGCTCACTGACGTTTCTTTTAAGCATTAAGAAAACAATTTATGCTATTCTAGAGTCTTTGAGAAGCTGAAGTCTTTCAGATTTTTCTGATTTGCACTATTGTGTAATGTAATATTTTGAGACCGGTTTTGAACATTGTTTTCTTAATTAGATTCCATTCTGCTCCTTTAAAAAATACATAGTATTTTTAGCGTTTATAATATGACAGTCCAAATCAGATTTTTTTCAGGAAAGCAATGAAGGCATTTAGCTGCACTTTGTCCTATGCAACTGATTTATAACTTCTTATATAACAGATAAAATGTGCAGGCAAATGAAAAGTTTAGTGTGCAGTTCTTCAGTCTACTCACTCAAATGCACAGATCTTGGGAGACAGTGGAAATGCATGTATTTAGCCATATGCAAAGGAAATATCCGTCTCTGTGAAAGTTAGACCTACTGATGTGTAGTTCTGTCAGTCCTTTGACAATTTAGTTATTAAAAATAGAAGTGAAACATCTAGCTCCTAAGCCTCAGAGATCACAAGCACTGGTGTCTATGCAAGTTCTGTTTAAGGGATAGAAGCCATCTCAGTTTTTGAACCATATAGATTGGAAATATTGGAATCCCTACAAGTTTTCTAGGAATAAACCATCATCAACCTTTGGAAGCCCTTTATGTATTTTGTTCTCGGTACTTTGTTACATGTCTGTTAAGTCTTATGAGAAGAAGAACAGCAAGTTTGGAGTTTCCCATCATTACATACTTTTGGTACGTGAGAGCACGTTAAACACTGTGCTTCTGGCAGGCAGGTTGTGAAGCCTGATGAAATGCTCATACTATTTGGCCTATTTCTTTCATGGCATGTAATTGTAGTGAAAACTTCATCTATATCGTGACTTTTTCTGAGTAGCAGAACGCTTTTTAATTTGTTATATTTTTAACTGAAGGAGAAGCCATAATGATAACACAACTCCAAAAGGTCAGATAATACAGCGGTGAAATATATACCGAATTAGAATTTGATGGAAGCTGACAAGGGGAAAGGGTTGGAAAATTTTCAACAAATGATAGCATAAACTGTAGTAGAACACACTGAATAAGTCTAGAGGGTGGTTAGTTGTTAAGACTTGTGGGGTGTTTGTTTTAATTTTTTAAAGAAATCTCACCATATATGATTAACTTAAAATTCAAGCTGTTGTCTTAGGTGAAAATCTTAACTTTCACCATGAATAAACTTTTCTAGTTTCCTAGTTAAGTTTTCTAGCTTTAAAAGAAAACCTTGAAAATGCAAGTCTGCATGGCTCCAGAAACAGAAAAAAAGCAAACCAGCTATATAACCTCTCACTTATAAATTTTTGGTTTTTTTTTTTTAAGTCAATTGCTATTTTGGGGAGGCGACAGGCCAGCCTGTCTCAGGATGCTGCAATACTCGCGGTTGGCAAGTACTGAAAATAGTTTTCTGGTCAAAAAGCAAAGCACATCAAACATTTAGAACCAGAGAACACTTAGAAAAGCTTTCTGACAAGCCCCAAACTTTGAATCATAAAAACAAATTAACAAATTTATTATTTTATTTATTATTATTTAAAAATAAAATCAGAATAATGGCCTGAAATGCTTTTCTAATGGGGTAAGGTGGGATATCCAGGAAATTAATGAGGGAATACTAATTTGGGTGGTGTTTTATTTCAAGTAAGTGTACATTGGCAATTGAATAAAGGAAAGAGCTGTGTGACTAAAAAACCCTTTTTCTTGTTTTCATCCAAATTTTATAATCGGTTTGTTCCAACTAGGAGCATGGGTGTTTTGCATTCATCTCACTTGGAATGTTGCTGTCATCTGCATGACAGCCAAACCTGAAATAAACAGAGCTAGATATTTATGAAAATGCTTCCCAAATATTTAATGCATAAGTACGTATTGCAAATTCATTCCATTTCCCCATGGCGTGTATCTCCTCCCAAAGCAAACTGAGGCTCGTGAGGGGCAAAACAGAAAAATGTCCAGTTGGAAACATTTAGATGAGTTGAGGTTCTTTGTGCAGGCATCTGTATGTAGGAGCAGGGCCCAAACTAATTAGATGCTTTGTCTGCAAAACATTTATTCTGAATTAGTTAATACAGAAGTTCAGCTCAAACTAAAAAAAAAAACATACAATAACTTGTTACTTATCAGATCAATTTGAAGCAAGAGTTTGGTATAGTGTGACAATGTCACTTTTTAAATACTCTCAGCAAACATCATTTCAGTGAAAGAGATCAACTTCCCAATATTAGATGCTGCAGGTCCCTAGTTATCAAATGTTTGTTTTGTCATTCAGAAATAGCTGAATGGTTTGAATGTCGTCTTTAAAAAGTACACATAAATTGGATTCCTGGGCTGGGACCTTACAGCTCTCAGTCAATACAGCAGAGTTTTAAACCTTTGCAAAGAAAAATTTTGATTCGTATCATATCATACATTATAGCAGTATAATTACTATAATACTAGATCATTTTTTCAGTTGCATATCAGCAAGCTTCAGTCAGAGAACCCAACATCAAATCTTTGGTAGGAGAAGTCATTCCTGCATCTATCCGCTATGTGTTGTTGGGATTTACATCGTTTCCCGTCCAGCCATGTAAAACCAATTGCAAGAAAGAAACTTTACCAGAATGATGTGGAGTCATCTTCCTCTCTTTCTCTCTCTCTGTTTTTCACTCCGTGATGCAAATTTGCATGGTATCATCACTTTGGGCTTTTATGTAAGTAAGGTAATTTCAGCAGCACTTTGTGCAAGCATGCAGGTGCATTTCTGAAGATTGAAAAGTAGAATAAAGTCTTGCAAGTTGTGTTAAGAATCACATTCTGAAGGAAGGAAGACAGGATACAGAAAGAGAGAGAGAGAAATATTATATAATTGGTATCTTCTAAAAAAAGTCTACCTAAACTAAAGGCAGTTTCTAAGAAACAAGCAAACAAGTCTGAATTACTCCGAGTATAGTTGCTCTGTTCATAAAATGTCTTGTAGCAAATTAGTTTCTTTTGATAATTTTTTAAAAGAATGTTATTTCAATTCTCCAGATTCCTTCCCAACAATTTTCTGCTAATTTTCAGGATTCATTTGCTATTTTATGTTATTTTTATGGTTTATTGCCTAAAGGTATGATACCTGACTAAGTTAGTGTGCACAGGTTCTTAAAATCTTAGTCATTATAGACTAGAACCTGTTAAGGGAATTTGTAATAAAAGCTTTTCAGGAGAGGTGTATGGGAGTGATGCTGTATGAAGTAACGTAGGTATGCATTTTTCTGTTTGATTTATTATAACTCTTTATTCTCATATTTGTCAGGAAATGCAAAAATTCTTGCTATTAATATTGGTTCAGCACTTAATAGTCTGTTGGAATTTGAAGAGTTACAAATGCAACACAACCAAAGTAATCCATGTGATAATTAACTGATTTTGGAGGCTTATACTAGCAATAGATTTGACCTCGTGCTTGCTTGTTACCTGCAATTTTTTCTACTCACTTACCTGTAACATGCTCTTCATTAGTAGTGGGCTTCTGGTTCTTTCAATCTCTCTCTCGATGTATAAATTCTCTGTATAAGTTTTGCCGGGGGGTTACTCTGATGAATTAAGTATAAGAATGAAATCTTTGCGGGTGGTAAGCTTAAAGAGAATTGGTGAAAGTAAATGAGATAAACCCACCATTTTCAACAACCATTCTCTGATTTCCCTTTTCCTGAGAAGGAAAGAGAGTAATACTCTATCACAATTACCTAATTTTTCACTCCTTGAAACGATTGATCTTTTCAATGTAAACCCAAGCATTTGTGTTTTATAAGCGTGACTATACCCAGTGGACCAGCGAAGATAAGCAGGGTTAACCCATCTGGATTTCAAGCAGAAGGTCGAACACCATTCCAGTTACTTTAAAAAATGAGCATCTAATATATGCCACAAAGGCTTTCTAGAATTTATCTTCTCAGAATAAGCATATAAATGGGGGTGGGGGGGCGGGGCTGGGGGGTGAAATGTCTAAATGTCTTTCAGCAAAATTAGTTTTAATCATGCTTTCAGTAGGACCCAGTCTCACTTCTGTTTGAGTAGGGAGGTGATGGGAGCTTTGCCTACACACGCACACCATGCCGTATATGAGCAGAATTACGCAGTGAACGCTAGCGTGCACAGCACAGTGCCGCAACTGTGTCCGTGGGGGTCAAAGCACCGATGGGTGGCCGTCGACTGCCAGCAAGCTGTAAAAAGCACTCACTTGAAAGCCCAGACCACTTCATGGAGTAATTGCTTCTTCATTGCCGATTTTGGTAGATGGCCTCTACTTTCTGCATCAAGCTCAATACAGTTTGCTGAGAATATGGATTTCTTTTTCCCTTGCACATTAGAAATAATTTTATTAAAAATAGCACAACATTGTCTATTTTCTTTATACAGAAAGTTTGCAAGAGAACTTGGAGTTATTTGTTTTAAGGCAACAACCTCCCAGATGATTAGCAACGCTGTCTTAGTTGTGATCTAAAGTTCTGATAAAGACTGCTTGTAACTTCAAACTTATGGTCCAGCCCCAAAAGTTTGAAGATAACTACAGATATTCAAGAGTTTTAGTTTTTGCAAGAGCCTCGCCTAAGATATAATGAAATGTGAAAAGTTATGCATATTTACTTGACTTTTTTTCTAAGGGTACATTTTTGATCACTTCTCGGAGTGTTTCTCCTTGACTCAAATGTTAAAAACCCAGGAGATTCTCATGAAATTAATTCTCTCTAGAAGAAGCAGCTTTAATTTACCTTGTTTTGAATTCTCTCTTAAATTGTAGATGTCTCTAAATACAAACTAGACAGTACCTGAATTTTCCCTCTCCTGACTATTCATGCAGCTAAATTAATGTCTTTTCTTCTAATAACTCAGATGTTATTTTACTACTTGCCTCAAAACCCAGCAGTGCTATAATGCATTTGTTGCTGCTGTTAGCTATGTCTCTTCTGATAGAAAAGCAGCAGCAGATTTTCAGGCTTGAGATGATTTTTGGTTTTGTTTTTTTTTTTTATAGCTCTCTTAAAGAACTTACCAATAAGAACCTTATCTTGTTGTAACATCTTTTCCAAGTGATTTTTATCTCGTTTATCTTTCTCAGCTGCAAAGTAGTAGCTAACAGGCTTGCCCCTTTTCTTTCTTGCTCTTCTTTTTACATCTTGGGCCAAATGTCTATTTGTTAGACATGATGACTTCAGTAGAACGAATATCAGGTTTAACACAGAGCTTAAAGGTTAGCAACTTTCTGCAAAATTTTGCAAGATTTCCCCCCACCTCCCCTTTTTTTCCACTAGGGTAAACCAAACCCTTCTAAAGTATTTTTGTGAGACACCAAAGTCTGTGAGCCATTAGTATTCTGCATTTGGGAAGAGGGAAACGCAGATTCAAGTCATTATTCTGTCTGACTCAGAGCAGGAGCTTGAATGGGACTCCCATGTGCTAAGTCATTCGAGAGATACTCACTAGTTTTGATGAGAAATTCTAATGGGACTCCAGAAACGTTCCCGAATTAATATTCTATCAGAATTTGTACTGGGAAGTGTTCCTGATGAACAAGTCTTATCTCGATAAAACTGTACAACGAAAAAGAAAATAAATCTCAACTTCATTTGTAGTATTTATAGAGTCAGTTTAATCCTTTGCAGTCAATTAATGGAGTACAGGTATTTTTGTTCTGCAGAAGGCTTAATGATGTTCTTGTCTGTTTTGCACAGCCTTAAAGTAAGGGTCAGCGCTGCAGTGGAGTGTGTACCTAAGAGTTTCCCCATCCATCGCTGCAAAAACTGTCGTGCTCTCTTTATTACTGACTGTAGTTCAGCATGACCAGAATCCCTAAGCAGGCTCCTGTGTGTGAGACTGTCTGCAAAATGGGGCATAGAGGTGGTGCTGTTCTCTTATGCGTGGGCATGTACGAATAACATCAATACGAGTACTGATAATCTGTGCTTTATATACTGGTGATTCTGCCACTTCTGAAACCACACGTAATTACGCAGGACTGGAAGATTTAGAAGAAGGTCTTAGGCTACTAAATCTTGAGGGTATGCAGGGATCTGAAGGAGTAAGCAACATGAAATATGATCAGAAGAGGCAACCTGAGAAAGCCCAGCACATGCGCTGACCTTTCTTGAAGAGAAGGATTCTCTGGAGCCAAAAAGGAGGGCTTTAGGTATTTAAAAAGATTTGGCAAGTAGCTTCACCTCTAAATGTGCTGTCTACCTGGTGTAACTGTATTGTGGGGATAGTATTTAGTTTCTGTCAACCTTTCCCCCTCTAATTAGGTCACATCAGTGTTTTAGTAAATGCCACATATTTAAACATACCTAAACTAGCTTTAAATCAGCTGTCCTGTTTAGGCAGCTCCCCAGTGGTGTCAGCAGGAGTTTTACTTCAGGCAAACTGCTTGGGCATTTACCAAACTGCTCAGACAGACTTTTGCAGCTCACACAAAGATCTATGCTGAAGGAAATGCACTGTTACCAGCTAGTTGAAAACCAATTTAGCGATGTTTTTTGTGAGCTGCTGCCGCCTCCGTAATGACTGCAGTGTATACAAACGTTTTGGAAAGGAGAAAGTTTCTTGTTCTGTGCCTTCTGCTTCAGTGGAGTCTTTATCTCTCTTGAAGCTTCAGGATCATACTTTAATAAAAACATAGAAGTGTTCAGCTTCATGCATATTTAGAAGGCATCTTATACCCAAGGAAAAGAGTGCCTCTAAGTAGCTATGCTATCTAGTTTTTACTTCTCAATCTATATGTATAAATGATTTTACAAAGTGGTTTTGTTGACATCTGCAGTTAAATAATGGTTAATTCCTAAGGCAGTTTTGTTTTGAGGTTTTAATTTTCAGTGTTTTTCTGTTTAACTCCTCATTATCTTGTTTTGTTGTAGTTCTAAATATTTTTGAAGTATCTTCTGGTGCCTTTTAATCTACCTGATTAGGAAGATTGCTATTATGATACTAAGAAAAGGCAATATGAATGGAATGTAAACTTTTTAAATTGGGAAGTTTGCACTTTGGGATCTTGTCTGAAGGATTAGTAGAGAATTCTGACAATTCCCATCACCCTTACTGCTCTACAAAGTCTTTCTTCCCCTAGTGAAACAGAGCTATTTTTTAGATAAAGCAAGAAAATGGAAAAAACGGGGTCGCAGGTTTTGCACTTTTAATTGTGGCTGATTTACTGTGTAACCTTTAGAAAGCCACTGGAATGTGTGCAAGCTTTCCTATAAACCAGTGTCCATGCTTAATCAAGATGGGCCACTCTGTTAGCTGGTTTTGTTAACTTTAAATTGTTTATCCAGTTGTTGATATACAAATAACACTTAGAAAGTGTTAACACACATGGTCCTGAAGCCTATATGCTATTTTAGTATTTGGTAAATCAAAAAAGAGGTTTATTTCCCTTTTTCATGGTGGTGATTTGAAAACTGAGTTCTAACAAATATCCTTTAGATTGTCCAGCGTAATGTATTTTAAGTACAGGAAATTAAAATAGTGGCTGTGTCTAATTTGCTGCTACGTTCACAGTGACCCTTGCTGCTTACAGGATGGCCTTTGCTTGCATTGGGAAAATGGCCAACCTTTTTCCTTCCCTCTCTTTAGAAAACCTTTATCATTCTAGATTCAATTGAACTGATGAGAGAAACAAAAAAAGTAAAAGCTCAGTTATGGACACGCTGTTACTCTTCCTGAAGTGGAGAGAAGGAGGAAAAAGAAAAGAAAAAATGTGTGTTATTTCACACTTGCAAAGCATTTTAAGCTCTTTAGAAAATGTGCTCTAGAGATGAAAAACATTTCTTGCACTCCACGCAACACATGCATACTGACACTGTTCATGCCGGTACAGCTCTTAACGTGATGGTGTTTAAGCTGGTTGGCGTCCGAGTGTTGCTATTTAGAGACTGAAGTATTGGGATTGCAAATATATTTGACCAATTATTCTAGCCACCTTTCACTCCCACGAGAACACCCATGTTAGGACCTGATGATTGTCGTGTCTGAATATCTCATTTAGAGTAATTGAAACAGACGTTATTTTTAATGGAAGTAGTTCTTGCTATTTCAGAGGATGTTGAAGTTCAGGTCTCAGCTGTCTGTCTGCCTATAACTGCATGCTGCTTTTCTCACAGGTAGCTCCTGGCTACTGAGGACTTGCCCTGTGCATTAACTATTAACCAGGCATCAAGGCAAGGACTTCCTTTGGGGACTGACTGCAGTTTATTTGCTCAGTGTATGTTGCCTCTTTTGCCTCAGGCGCCGAATAGAGCACCTCGGTCTTGAACTCCTCGGTCTTTGGCTTCTGAGGAGTGAAGTTGCCTAAGGGGAGCTATACTTCAGCAGAGCTTTTGTTCAGGGTGTTTTGGCTTATACAGGGTAATATCTGTAATGTGGCTTGGAAAATGCTCAGTGTGTGGCACTTACCTATCATCTGTGGCATACTTGAGAACCAGAGGGGTGTGAGCTTGCCTGAATACTGCTTTGGATTTTTTTCTGAAGCCTTTCAGTCTTGGGGTCTCGAGCCGAGAAGGGACAGGGAGAAGTGTGAAATATTTGACAACAGAGCCCTAAAGGCAAGTGGCACTTTGAATGGAGTTTACATATAACTCATCAAAACATTGCCTCTTCAAAATATGTATGTAGCATGTAAAAACACCCACTTGCGTATTCATGCAGAGGATTTGAGACGGGTGATGACTGCTGTCTAAAATACACCGGGAGGAGGGAGGGTGAAATAAAAATGACAGTGCACATTAGAGAAAATAGCTATAAACTGGTTGCTGAATTACGTTAGGGGGATCAGAAGAAGGATTCACATTATCCAAATAGTTTTGGCATAGGTTATTCTTTGGGAGAAGGGGGTAGAAACTGAATTCTTACTTGGGAGCACTTTGAGTTTATGGAATGGGCTTTTTCACATGACTGGCTGTAGGAGCAAAAGAGTTTGCCAAGGAGACCTTCCTCAGTCCTTTGTTCTTATTTACATATCTGAGAGCTACACAGAATACCCAATATTTAATCAAGCATATCACAGACATATTTATGCTATATAGGTTAATGGCTAGGTACAAACACAGATGCTATTGACATAGCACAAGTGTACGTGTGGAGAGCAGGACAAAAACGCATGGATGTGTTTGTAAGCATGTGTTACAAGCAGATCTGTGGAAACCCACTAAGTTCATATCTGCTATTCGGTGTATGAGCATGAAAATGTGTTTCGCTTCCGTTATTGAAGCCATTTTTAAATGTAGACTCAATAAGGATCAAAGATGATCTTTAGCACATGTTTGTTTCCCGCTCTATGCATGCACATTAGAATTACAAAATCTATTGATTATCTTTTATCAGATAAACAGCAGTTTTCTGTGAGTAAGTGAAATTGTCCTGCTACATATATGCAACCCAAGGTGGGGGGAATAATGTTTTCTCAGCTGGTGGCAGGAATAATGGAATATTTCTTTTTTCAGCTTGACATTGCTATTTCAGAGGCAATGAGTGCTATTGCTGCTGAGACCTCCTCTCTTTCTCTCTTACTGCCTTTCCCTTGCTGATTATTACCTGGATTTTCTTTTATAAGCAAGAGGCGTGGGTATATCTTTCTAGTTATTTACCTTCCCTCCAGTGACACATCTGAGATTTGTTATCATTTCTGTAATAGTAAATACTGCTATTCTATGGTTTGAAGATCCAAACAGAAATCAGGAAATCCAGAAATGTGAGTTCATAAATACCTTTTTAAGTTTCATTATATTTGTCTTTCTCTGGCCATATTATATGTATATCTGTGGATGTTCTCCTACATGCACATATGTAATGTCTTGCATGTGTCCAGTGCAAGTCAGTCATTCCCAGGTATCCTTCCAACCTATGTATGTATTAAAGATTCATCTGTCCTGATTCAACTTCCCAGTATGAAATTGCAATTTCAATATTTATTCTGTCAGCTAGTTTACAAGTGCCTTATTCACTCTTTCTTGTAAACCCTATTTGTGTTCCTATTTTTCATTCATCTTCTTTATTCACTTGCTATGTTTTTAATACAAATCTGAGATCATCGTAACTGACCAATTACCTTATCAAACTCACACAAGAGGTATAGTGTCAATAAGAATGGCTACAATTAAACCAAATACTTTAAGGTATATGTGTATTAGAATGATATACAGGTCTCAATTAAACCACAGGAGTTTTTGCTTGGGTAACACAAATATTAATGAAATGTGAAACACTGTTTGATTATGTCCAGTTTGCCCCTATCTGTGAAGTATAATGTTAACATAATTGTTGAAAAATAAGATCAGATGCAGTACAATTTTCTAACATAAAAAAAGGCTTTGTGTGTTTGCCTGTCACCTTTTAGAATTACATTATTAGAAGTTAAGGGCTAGCAAACTTCCTGGCTTTAAAATATTGAATTTGTTGAATTACAAGAGCCTGCTAAGAGTAACACCTTTGATATTATTTTAGAGAAATGTGTAATTTCCCTGCTGTAAGAAAGCTTTGAGAGAGAACAAAATTCTCTCAGTCTCTTTATATGGTCAGGTTTGCTTTATTATCCCTGAAGGACAGACTGGGAAATGAAAATACAAAGAATCAAAACAGCCTTCTTCAAACCTCGTAGTGGAAGAATTTAGAATAGAAGAACTAAATGATTGTTGCTGAGGATAAAATAATGATTTGACCTGCTCCCTGGGTTTTCCAATTTGGATGATGTTCATATAATCTAGTGAAGTACATTCAATAAAGTATGTATTTTAGAGGAGAGGAATATGTGAAAGTGGTTATGTGAGCAATTAATTTCTTCCTCTAAAGCTGCACCTATCCCTTCTTGTGATATTTCTGTCTCTGATTGTTCTTCTGTTTGGTGTGGAAGTAGGTTTTTTATAATTATGGTTGGTTTCATGTGTCCCACTCTCTAGAATCTAATGCTATATTTCAGTAGCAATTTATTTTTAGCTGTGAAAATAATAAAGGAAAAATAACTGGTTAAAACTACTGCTGTTTCAGGAGAATTTAAAACTGAGAGTGGAGAAAGGAATAGTGCAGATCTTTTTAATGGAACTGTGAGACACAAAATTTTTTTTTGCCTGTGTATTCCTTTCATATACAGGCTCTCTGAACTGTCAGTGGTGTGGGAAGAGCAATGACTGTGGCAACTAGATTTAAAGAAAGGGCTTTTCAGCAGCCCTCTTGCTTGGATTCATCAAACGATAAAGACGTGAATATATTTAATCTCTGAATTTTTGTTATTGACAACCTTTGTTAGCCAGCCTACCGGTATGAACATAATGCAGCTCTGTGACATGCAGGCTCTAAAATTTACATCAAAACCTAGTTTTCTGAATCATAACAAGTCTGAAGTTTCTAGCATAGCAATAACTGCCTCTGCAGTTGTCATTAAATACAACTTGTCTGTTGAATTCAAAATGAAAAAAAGAACATAATGTCTTTCTGTACTTATTTTGATACTACTTCGACAACATGTTCGATTTTATGACAGAAAGTATCTAGGCATTTGATCACAACCATGGCAATTCTGTCAGCTCCGGAAAGGTGTTGATGGGTTACTTTCTTAGACGAGAAAGAAGTCAAGCAGGAAACCATTAAACCAGCACCATCGATCTACTTGGCTGTATGTATAAGCCTGAGACATAGTGGGCGACAAGGAGGGAGACAAGTCTAATTCATTGTGCCACCTGATAAGGGAAAAGTAAGGTGATGCTTTGCCATAAGGAAATGCACCTTTGATAGGTCTTTTTCAAAGAGACCTGTTGACTTTTCTTACCCCAAGGTGTAGGTCATTGCCACAGTCACTTTCCTTCTCCTCCAAGTGGACCGGCTGCCGATGGGTGGATTGAGTGGGGTCATGGAAGGACAGATGTCTGAGTGCTGTGTTGTTCAGTGTGTGAGATGTTGCCTTCATACTCAGCATCGTGTATCAGAAACTAACTGTGTGAGTGTTGTGCCCAGTGTATGAAATTAGTCCAGGTTGGCTATACCAGACTTCTGACCATTATTAGCACCTCAACAAGTATCAGTGTTGGAATATGAGTGGGAAATCTCCTGAAAGCCTCACTGTAGATGGACTCTTTTGTGAAAACAGACAGAAAGAAGCCACTGTGCAAAACCAGTCAAGCTATGCTGCAAAATCAGCTTTTTGATAGTTGTCGTTACTGCGTGGCTAACACATTTTGATCTTGCAGTGTAGACAGGACTGTGAATTGTGCCTTCATCTTGTCCCTGAATTATGTGATAGCCTTTGGTTTTGGTTGGGCTATAACATAATTTGGGAATGTGGCTTGACACCATCTACGCTGCAGAATAAACTGTGTTTCTAGCAGGGTTGAGCAATTATCTCATGAGTACCTTCTCCTCCCCTAGTGTAGACTTTTTTTAATCTTTTAATGAATCAACACTTGTCACTAATCGCATTACTTTCATTAATCTAACGATTTCTTAGAAATATGAAGTGCTTGTAAGCATTAATAGGTCTTCACACTATTCTTCTGAAGTAGTATGTTCCTGTAATTACAATTCTAATGGGGTAAATTGAGGCATGGAATTGTTAATTGCCTTTCAGAAAGTCTCTGGCAAAGCCAGCAATAAAACTGCCAGTTGCTTTAGCCATTAGCTAGAGTATGTTTCCATGTCTGAATTCATGGACTAATAGAATGGAAGACCAGACTAGAGCAGGCAAGAAGCTATTAATGCAAAAGTGTATTTCAGGAACCTTGATTATCAGTTTTCAACCAAAGCAAGGGGAAGTTGTTTCATGTTGCTGTTTGTGAACGAAAACAGCGATATAAATAGAAACCCATGTTAAGATAAGAAAAGTATCTCCATACAAGCCGTTGCAGAAAGAGTGAAAAGGACTGGAAGATAAATGCTTCACCACTGCATTTAGTAGATGAGTTGTAAGATACTCTATACAGCTTTATAACCACTGAATTTAAAAAAAAAAAATAAATTCATCAGCCAAAGCAAAATCTGATTGACAGAAAAGAAGTACCACATCCAGCATACAAAGGCCCAGACATAGAATATGGTTAAAATCCATTCAGTGCTTCGTAACAGGGTGCTGGGGATGCTGAACAGTTACTACACAGAAGAGTCCAAAAGGGCAAGTGTAAAGAAACATGGAGATAAGGAGTAAATGAGATTCATTAGTTAGCATTTAGATTAAGATAGAAAGGGCATTGGGAAAGGGGAGTCTTACCTGACGTCAGATACAAGATTTGAGACTGGTTGTTAAAAAGATAATATTTTTCTATGATGCCACCCTTGTTACTGGGAATGCTGAAGATGCGCGGGAAACCACAAGAGTAAGGCAGCAGGATTTCTCTTAAACAACTGTCCATTAGATGGAAACAGCAAAGTTGGCTTTTCCTTGAGAGAGCCGGACATCAATAGCTGACATTCGAAGGGGGTCAAGATGAAAATAACCACCAAAAAAACCTTCCATGAATGTGGTGTTCTGTAGCAAAATGGCAGATTGTTGTGTTACCGCCAGGAGGGAAATATCTTTGCTTTGAGTCTGTTTTTCTCTTGAAATGGCAATACTGCAACGGCTGTATTAAATCAAAAGCTTCAGTGGAAGGAAAGCGTATCAATCCACCTTTTTGATTTATTTCTTATTTCTGGCAGCATCTTAATAGAGAAGTGCACTTGCTTTTTGTTTCAAGCAAAATACATATGAAGAGCAGTAACAAGGGCTTGAGTTCCCAGGGGATTGCTGTGAGACTGGAGAGTATGTCTGCGTCAACCCAGATGTCCTAGGGTTAGTGCTGGGTAGCAAACACTCAGCGAGGCAGCTACTGGTCTTTGCAAAGCAGCAGGATGATGCACATTTGACTGCCTCAGAAGGTTGTTATCTGTAAGTGAAAAGGTCTGTGAATTTAAAACAGCAGGGGTTTTCCAAGGTGTTGAGAAGGAGTGGGGAGAGTGGGAGGCAGAGGAGCCACCGTAAATTTTCTCCATGCACAGAGGATGAAAATGTTTTGAATGTCCTCCCTGTTAGACTTGCCGGGCTAAGTTAAGGGCAAGAAGCCGAGGGGCTTTCAGGAAGGCTCTATGTGGGTGTAGAAAATGAACACACAGTAAGGCCACAGTCTTCAAATTCGTACAATGAATAAGTTCAATAATGTCATAGGGTCTGAAGTTATGATATTAATTCACATCTTATGCAGGAGAGCTGTTGTGCCTTTTGCTGCTGGGTGTCATATGATGCTGTCACGTACCTTTCTCATTTGTGATGGTTTTGGATCCAGGACTGTTACTGCTCTGCCATGTGAACTTCAAATGGCCACTGCCTCTTTCTTTGCCCGTGCCCCCTACCAGCCTCCGTCACTTCTTTGTTTGGATTCTGATTGTGTAGCACCTCATACAGTCCAGAAATTAACGCACTACTTGAAGCTAAGATTAGAAAAAAACAAGTCTTTGCAGGATTGAGGTACATGCAGTCTCCCGGGGACAACTGCTGTATTTAAGCAGGTCCACCTGTAACACCACGAACAGTATCATCCAAAACTGCGATGGTTAAGGGCTGGGGCCCTAAAGACTATTTAATGATTGACGATACCAATTGAGTCTTGCTGTTACCATTTTATGGGCACTGATGCTCATCAATGAACAAAACACAACCCCTGTAGTAGAGTAAGTTGCTACTGGGAGTTTCATGTGAAGGTAAACTGAATAGCTGAGTACCTCTGTCAACAGTCTCTGGGTAATTTAAAGCAAGAGAGCTCAGTATGTTTGTGGTTTTGTTTTGGTTTTTCTTTTAAATTTTCTGTCCATCTCCAGAGGCAGCAGTGTTTTCTTGCGAGACCATCTTAGAAGCTACATCTCTTCCACTGCCGACTTGTTTAGGGCCAGAGAGGCGTTTCAACGCTGAGACTGGCCCCTTTTGTTTTCAATGTCTTTTGTGCAAAGCCTCCGAAATACACAAGTTTCAGGCTGCTTTCTCCTCAACTCAGCAGAAAATGTTAGCACTGCTGATCTCTGTGACAGAGCAACGGGTGACAAACTGCCTTGTCATTTCAATCAAAGCCACCCACACTTGTCATTAGATTTATCCAGGGTTAAACCGTTCATTACGCACCAGGCCAGGCTGCCCGGGGTAGCTGTTTTTCTTAATCTCTTGTCATAACTGTTGTAGGTTGGAGGCGGGAATGAAAGCACCTGCTGGCTGAAGTGACAGCTTTATTCTAGAAGCTGGGGACTCAGCTGAAAGAAAAAAACAAATGGGGACATGAATTACTGGGTATGCAGTTCAGAAGGATAATGCATTTTGTAGGATTGTGAGTTTGTTTAAAAGAAATTATATAACAGTTCTCATCTCCTCCTACTTCCTGTATATCTATATACCCTACTTTTTGCACATGTTTTTCTCTGTTCTTGTTTTCTTCTCCTACATGAAACTGCTTTTTAGTTTTGTTTTTGTTTTTTGGTTTGGTTTGGTTTTTTGTTTGTGGTTTTTTTTTTTTTCTAGGAGATTTTGCTGTTTTAATTGGAATATATTTGACAAAACTTGTGACCAATTCTTGTGCCAGTTTTTGTTTAAAAATGCAAATATATAAGAAAAGATGATGTAGACCCAGCTGATATGATCCAATTCACATTGTAACAGCACAACTCCAAATGCATTTTATTTTTAGTTTGGTCATGTTATGTCTCAGTGTGTTAACTGTCTTGGATTGTAAACTTCCCCCCCCCCCCCCAATCTTCTCTCTATTGTGTTAGGGTAATACACTTCAGTGCCTTATCTCTTGGAAGCGGGAATCTTGTTTTGAGTCTGATACTGACTTGCTTTGTCTCCTACTTACCCTACAGCTAAGTGGAAATAAAGATTTATTTTTTTTTTTAAATTTATTTTTCATTAAGTACCATGCTATTTGTGGTAAAAAGCCCAGCTATACCCCTGGGAGATAGCTACTCCCCGAGTAGTTAAGGGAAAAAAGAATAATTAGATCCCCCATGCCACTGGAAATAAAATGGTTGCATTTGACTTGTTTTGAAGAAATACTTGACATTAGACTTTTTCATCTGATAAAATTTACTACAGGTACACTAGGACTTTGAATTTTCATAGTATGTTCAAGTGCTAGGTATAGTGCGCATGTATTTTTTTTATTTTTTATTTAATAATTTTAACCACCTAAGTTCTGGCAATACTGCCAATTATTTGTTGCTACTGGATAACTTTCAAGGACTCTGACATCCTAAGCAATTTCAGTGACCCAAGCCTTAAAACAATATAACCTATTACAGAGTGTTTTCTTATTTCCTCCTAGTTCGGCCAAGCCCATATAGATACAAGAAGCATTTAAGGTAATAAAGATATATAAGTACATATTATAGTAACTTTACATGTTATACATCTATTTTATATTCTCTTTTATATATATTATTGATATATATAATATCTCCATATGCTGCATGCTAAAAATAAGTGTATTCTAATATTGTTGAAGCTTTCCAAGAGCACATAGCACGCATCTTGAAGTTGTGCTCTTGGGCAAGTCTCTATGATCATGGCCATTATAATAAGGGCTTCCTTTCATATGGAAAAGCAGCTTAGTCATCTGACATGCATCTTTCCCTCAGCACTCTGAATGACAGGACTTTTATCAGTGGAGCCTCTCTCTGCATGTAGAAATACAGTAGGTAGACTGGAATAGTTTTGAGGAACTTCCTAAAACCTTTCTGTCAGGTACCTAGTTCATTCATGTCCTAGAACGGCATGGCAGACGTAGGCAGAGAGGTTTTAGAGCTGTTTATTTCAGATGAGTCTTCAGGCACCTGTGCGTAACTCAGCGTGGTTACATTTCCGGCACGTCGGCCGTGACTCCTCCCCATGCAGCATGGAAATGCTTTGGGGCCTCCGGGAAAGGGACAACCCGAGGATGTGGAAAACTGCTGCTGCGCAGGTGTCCTGCAAGAAAACAAGTCCTGGGTACCCTTCAGAGGGACTGAGGAGACCTGAGCGCCAAGAGAAATCATTACAACCCCTCTTTTACCAGGAGAAAGCTTGTGAGGACTGTTAGGAAAGAAGTGAAGGAGAACAGAGTAACTCCAAAGGATTTATAGTATGGTTGTCCAGGAAAGGGAAGCAGGAGCCACCCCACGAGAGGGGAGGTAGGATAGTTTTGAGATACGACAGGTGTCATCAGAACACCCATTAAATTATTTATAAAGTAGCGGCAGATTAATCTTTTGGCCTGATACTGTGAGGGGGATTGGACCTAGACCTTCCATTGAGATGAATAAGAGCAGTGAGACCTCAGTGGTTACTCAGAATCAAGCCTTCTGTGGTTACATGGGATTATGTGGTTACTGATGCACCATTTTGAGTTTGATTGTAGTTTATTATTGGATGATTTAAAATTGGAGAGCTTTTATGTAAGATGTATGTGGAGGGGGGGAGAAAGGGGAGATGAAAAGGAGGGGAGGAGAGAACGAGACAAATATTCTGTGAAAGGTTAAACTACTTGCAGAGACAGCCAAGGTGAGAACAAAAGGGAAAGCATCAGAGGATTAGCAGCAAAGCGTAAGATTAAGGGGAGGATTGTAGATATGATGGCCCAGTAACTTACCTTTATATCACCGGCCCAGTAACTTACCTTTATATCATCCCCTTCATGTTAGAAATGCTCCTGGGAAGCCAAGCTGTGGTTCAGAGACAAGATGCAATTCAAACACTGCTTTCACAGTGACCTCTGAGGCAAAGGGAGAAATGACCTTCCTAAAGTTTTGCTTACATAGATGAGGATGAGCACAGAATCCCAGAGAGAACTCTCTGGGAGTCATCTCATAAAGATTGTGGTGATTGAATTTCACACAGCATGCAGCTCTGACAGCAGTACCTCCCTCGCAGGTAAGAAGTAGGTTTGAATAAACATCTGTGTTGTCCACCTGAACTGTCCACACCAGGGTTTGTTTTCCTCCCTTTTAACACTTTCTGTCTCATTAATGGTAGCAAATATGAAACACTCAAGTATCATTAGTACAACGACATTGTATCCTGTTCCTTAAGTGTGCTTCTAAATTCAGAGGGAGCAGGATGAGAGCCTTAGTCAAAACCAGCATGTAGGGTTGGGGTTTTGTTGTTTGTTTTTTTTTTGTTGGTTTTTTTTTTTTTTTTCTGTATTTCTTTTCAGTGCTGAAGGCATAATAAGTTTGCAGGAAAATGTGACCCTTGGAAGGAAAGTGATAGGTGAAAGATGGTAGCTTGGCTTTGTGTCAGAGTACCCAAGATTGACATTAATCCTTGCCTTACTATCTGCATAACTAAACTCAGTCCTGCACAAAATATTTACCCAGTTCTGTTTATTACAGAACTGTCAATATGTCATATTTTTGTCAAGTATCCTGTGCTTTTGTTTTTGTTTACTTCTGAATGCAATCTAATTAAGTATATAATCCTGACTTTTTTTTTTTTAAAAGGTGTAGGGTTAGCAGTTCATTGGCTCTACTGTTTCCACCACATCCTATTGAAATTTGCTTCTGCCTTGTCAGTAGCTAAGGCTTGCCTGCCTGCCTGCTTCTACAAATGTTTTCTGCCCTTCTGTAGGTGCATGAGTCCTCACTGTGTGCATAGCTTTAGAAGTTGCTGAATGTTTATTAATGGTCACCTGCACTGCCTCTTCTTGACCTCATTGCATCCTCTGGTTTTTGATCTGAAACAGCAGACATGCTGACGAGCTGGAAAGCTTTTCTGCAGTCGGAAGGGTTGTAATAGCAAACAGGTTGGCCATAAGACTTGAGTGGAAGAAAGTGTTGGTGACGCGCTGTTCAGTAAACATCTCTGAGCGTCACAACATCACCAGGTTGTGACTCTGGGGCACAGCTTGGGCAGTGGAACATATGTAGCTGCACAGTGGGGACTGAAAACAAGCAAAAGAAAAACCCACTTAGCATCAGAAAGACGACGACTTCTGTGAACTCGTGTGTTTCCGTGTGCGAGGCTGACTCCCGTGGGGTCCGCCGTTGCCTTTTATCGTAAACGGTAGCATGCAGCTGAGGTGGTGCTTGCCAGGCAGACCTAAGCCACAGAAAATTCAGTTTTGACTTTTTGGTGAACAGTCGGGTCAAGTCTGCAGTGTGATAGGCCTCTGTCACTCATATTTTTGATTAAAGGCTAGTGTTATGGTTCTGTACAATAGAGATGAAGGTGGTATATATCCCAGAGCAGATGCTTGTTGACTAAACCAGAGAAGTTTTTAAGAAAAAGTTATATCCTTGCCATTTAGTCATTGAATTTTCTCCATCTGAAACTGCATAGACTAAATTTTAAATTCAGGGTGTTATGAAGTTTCATGTATAGTGAATTGAACTGATAAATGCTGCTCTTTTAATACCCGTATAGCAAAGAGATGTTACTGAATCGTACTAGAAGACGACATCCCAAAATAATGAGACTTAAAACTTTTTTCTGGAGTTAACTGGAAATCTTTTATCAGTTTTGACCTTTTTTTTTTTTTTTTTTTTTCCCCAAAAGGGTTTCCTTATAACAGTCAGAAGATTCTTCGATTTGGAAAAGACGTATTTTTTGGTATTAAAAAAAAATACTTCATGAGGGTTGAAAATGAAATATTACATAAAAATGTACATGGTCTTATTTCTACTTCTGTTAATGTCAGGAAACCAAAAAAAAATGATAACAACAAAAACATTTCAATTTTAGTTTTTCAGAAAGAAAATGCTTGTAAGTTGTAATCTCCTCCAAACATGTACTCTGAGCTGTTGTGCTCTATGAGCATTTAAGCAGACAGAGCTTTTGCTTTTTTTTTTTTTTCCCCCCCTTTTCCTTTTTTAATAACTCCATGGATACAAGTTAGCAGCATGAAGTATTACAACTGTATTTTTGCCACTTTTTTTAGTGCTGTAAGATTTTGTTTCTTTAAAATAAAATCTGCAGTGTTAGCAATGAAAACATTGTTTTTTATTTATAGCACATTGATAAACGTAGCTTGAACTTTTTAGCATGCAAACTCAGCTAACAGTCTGGGGCACCAGAAGGTATGAATTTCCATCACTACAGTGACTTAAAGCACACATACCATATTCTTCAAAGTGCACTGGGACAAAATAATTCAGCTTTTCAGCTTTTTTGGGTGAGTTACCAGGTTCATCTCAAGGTTGAAAAGGATGTTCAAGCAGGCTTACCAGCTTAAGTTAGAGCTTTGGTTTGCTGCTTCGAGGAGGACACAGTCTGGGCCCTGGGCAGTTACTTCTCTTTTAGCGCAAATTAACAAATCACATATTAAATTTAACACATTCTTATTTCTGCAAAGTCAAAATGTTCTCATGGTAATGTGGTATAAGTGCCAAATGCAACATAGTATGTGCTCACAGTTGAAGACTTTAAGATCAAAATAAAGTGGAGGAATAACATGTTAATATATTTTTAATAAAATTTATTATTTTTAAGTCCTTTTTGTCTACTCTCCCATTAACAGGTTAATCCTTTTTATTACAAACGTTCACAGGCTGCACATTATGTACTTTATCATGTTCTTTTCTGGTGCCCTGTAACTAACTCTTGATGTCTGAGGCTCTGCTATCTGTCAAGGCAGTTTTAGGCTACCATAGCACGGTATGTTGAAGGAGAGACGCAACACGCTCTCCAACAGAAGCTTCGGTTTCGGCTGATTGATTAACTTCTCAGCTTCTGTGACTGTAGTGCCTGGGCTTTAACAAGTACCCAGAAGTTAGGAATATTATGAATAAACTCTCAGAGAAGTAAGCAAACAGCTGATTTTATAGCTCTTTTCTCCATGCAGTTAAGATATTAAACACAACCTCTTTAAAGCACCACACAAACTCTCCAGTAGCATAAGATACTGTATGCTGAGTTCATTTATTAACCTGATCTTTTTTAGCCTCTGAAGAATATGTTTCTGACCTGTCGTTAATTTTTCACCCGTCTCAAAAAGGTGATAATTTTTCTTCAAACCTTGGCTGCTGGGGTTCATGCAATTGCCTGTATCTTTAGGGTTTTTTCTTCAGAAAAATACGTATACTCTTTTAACTTCTCAATGACAGAAAAAATTTGAAAGCATGGATAGCCAAGATTCTGTTTGGAAAGAAAAGAGAGGATGCTGCTTTCTTTGTCATGATCTTTGGGTGAGAGGTATGAATGTAGTTTGTAGCATTTTTTGGATTGCCTTTGATAACATCTCCCATATAATAGATTGTTGAAATACATAATGGCAGATTAGACAGGGCTGGGACACAGGTGTGAGCACCAACATGTGCATGGTGTTTTAAGCATTAGCGCTGTCCCTGGCATGGTCTAGTTGGCACCCCAGGAGTGCTCTCAAAGCCTAGACTGTATGCAAGAGAACATTACGTTCTCGCCCAGAAAAGTATGGATTTTGGCTGGGGAGAATTTCCTGGTCCCTATTCATGAGCGGCATCCTTACTGTGCGCCTCGGGCATTAGCTGTCCTGGCTATGCGAGCTGTACGGCTCCCCGAGCTGGAGGCAGGGCTTGCCCACTGATAGGGGTGGTTACCACCAGCAAGAACAGGACAGAAACTGCTGAGTAGGTGAAACAGTTTAATTTTCCACTGTTTTGTCTGTATTGCTTAGGTCTCTTCCTTGAAATACAAGAGGCAAATTATAAATGAATCTGCAGTACCCTCTCCACTCAAGTGGAAAATACGTTATTATGTGTTTTTATGAATCCATTTGAAGCTGCTTACTCTTCTTTTCCATAGCTGCTTTCTGACCCTTTTCTCCTGCTGTTATCCAGCTTTTTATTGCCCTTCCCCAAACTCCTTCCACTCCTCTCCTATCAGACGGTGATGCGAAAGGAGGCAAGAGTGACACAGCGGTAAAGCCAGGCTGGCTGGCTGCCGAAGGTGGTTTCACGCTAGCGACAGACGCGAAGGGAAAGGGAAGGGACCCTGCCGAAGGAAACCCCTGGGGAGGTGGGAGCCCTGTGCTGAGCCCCCTTTCAAAGGTGGTGCGGCTTTCTCTGTGCTGCGGTCCCCGGCACCCTCCCGTTGACGAGGGGGGAGGCAGGGAGGCTCAGCCAGGCAAAGGAGGGCAGGTGGCTCCCTTCGTTACTGAACCTTTTTCGCCTTTCACACACGCGTCTGCCTGACTGAAAGTCACTGGTGTTACACGAGTGATTTGTTTGGCTGAGCATCCTCCCGGCTCTGGTCTGTAACCCACCAAGGCAATGAGAAGAGACGGCTGGGGTGAGTGTGTGTAGCTATACCTATATATACACCCATACATGGATACACCACACACCCCTCATAGACACGTATATGTGTGTGTGTCTGTGTATAGGCATGTAACACCCTTGGTGTATGGTATTGCATGTATGTTTATATGAAAGGGAAAGATGGCGAGCACGTTGCACCTTAGTGAAGAGAAAATAGCAATGGGTGAACAAAAAAGTTTGAGGCGCTCGTTTAAACTGAATGGTATCACTCATTTAGCCAAGTCCTACAGCTCTGCAAGGTGGCATTGGAGTAGAATCCTATTGTATCTGCATCTCTTTCAGTATATCTGTCACTGGCTTATCAACAGTCACTTCAGGAGCAGAATGTTCTGAGGCAACATAAATGCAAAATAACGAGGAAAAGGCAAAACCAGTGTTGTTGAATTGAAGATATTTATCAAAAGTTCAGTACAGATTTTTATTTTTATTATTCCAACTCCACCACCTGCTTGGAATGAAGCGGCTTAATCTTCTTGAATAAGCGGAAAACCTTCAAATACAAATATTTTGTGATGCCTTTGCATTTCTGATTGCAGCTAATACCAGGAGTTCTAAAATACTGCAGCTCTGTGAGCAGTGCTGTATTTTGTGGTTACCTAGTATTTGTATTTCTTATGAGAAAGATATAGCCTAACCTCGTAAGGCTTGAATTTAAACTTCTGGATGTTTATTCTGACTTTTGAATGACAGAAGCTGTGTTTTGTTGCTTGCTCATGGGAGCCAATGCAGTATATTCCAGAGAGCACAAACAGGGCTTTTTTGCCCTTTGATATAGTAACTTGACTTATTTTTCCCTAAATCTATAAAGTCAATTATTCAGATTGAAACCTTCCAGTTGCTCATTATGAAGGAGTGGGAGTTGGCACGAAATATTCAGAAAATGTGTGCTGCTATTCTGGTTGCCTCTTATAGGAGAGAGAGAGAGAGAGAGAGAGAATTTGTGTATCAGTGGTTACTCTACATGGATGTGAATTTGGTTTTCCCTCTGGCAATTTCATTTTTCACTTCCAGAGTCAAAGCCACCTTCTGGAGAGAGATCTGTATTTTGCCTTTTATAAAAAAAGAAGCAAAAACAACCTTGTAGCCTTCCCTTTCTGTCTTAGACTGTCAGGCAGCATTCACATTCATGCTGCCTTGTTGCACCCGGATTCTGTGCAACACAAGATTGTTTAGTGTGGTTTTCTTCTCCAAGCTCCTGGGATGTGCTGTGAGCTTAATTCTTCGGCTCAGGCAGCAGAGGTCCAGGACATTAGATGTTGAGGCATGCGGTTCTCTCTGCTGAGCTCTCCAGGCATGTCCCATTTCATGGATGAATGCAACAACTCCTGCGAAGACTGCCACGTTTTGAAAACAAGCAAACCACCCCTTGCCACCACCATCTTGCTTTAAAAAAAAAAAAAAGCACATTGGTGTATAAGATTGCGTCATATATGTATTGCCTCCAGGGTGTCAAAAGGGCTTTCTTTGGAGCCAGATACGTCAAAGGAAAACCAGTCCCTGCGTATTCTGTACCGTGCTGTGTAGCGGGGTTGGCGCTATGACTGTGTTTGTTTGGTTGAAAACCTATGCAGTCTTTCTCCAGGGTCTGACACTTAGCAGAGGTGGGACATTGATCCCAGATGTTACTGCTGCTTCTTGCATTAGTGGGGTCACCTATCTTATCGTCCACGGCGTTTCTCAGAGGATCGCTTGCTTGCTTCAGTCTCCTTAAAGTCCGAAGTTTGGGAAAAGGATGCCTGTGACCCAGATTTAAGGAAAATACTACGTTGGTGTCGCCCTGTTTTAGTCAAGCACTTTTTTTTTTTTTTTTCTTTAATTCCATTCCCTCCTGTAAAAAAGAGAGGCTGAAGAGCCCTGAAATTACAGAGCCCTCTCCTACACTTTATTTTGAGGTAACGATTTCTAGCTGAAAGCTGCTCTAACTGAGCTACTTTGAGCAAATGCTTTCTCAGACGCACCTGGTATTGCCTGTCTTTGCTAACAAAAGTCTCAGATGTGTGTTTGCTGGGGCGGGTGTGTAGGGGGGTAGATTGTATCTGCCTAAGGCAAGCGTAATGTCTCGCTTTGTGGCTTCAAAGGGGCTGGGGTGTGCGTGAGTGAGCTCCGTTTCATCGCTGCAGCTTATAAGTGAAAGGGGCTCGGTGGGCATGGATATTGCGGTTGCTCTCAGGCGAGCAACCGTGGCCCCCCGTGATTCTCTCGGAGCATGGGAACGAATCTGTGTAAAAAAAAAAGCGTGTTCAAGCCGTTTCATAATCAGGTTCATAGCCGGGTTTTGGAAATACTGTAAGGGCTGCCAGAAATCAGTTGTCCTGAACAAGGAAGAAAGGTTGAAGAAATGGAATAGAAAAAAAAATTAAACTTGACCTTACCGATATTGACATGTCCCAAGACACAAAGAGGATGGAGATTGCTAAAAGAAGCAGCCAGCCTGTGTCGTGGCAATGGAGCGCAGAGGGTTGTGCGGTGCTGGAGGGGAGCATACGCGGGGAGCGGGTTCCTTCCCTTGCTGACCTATTGGCAGGTGCAAGTGAACCAGAAAAATCACGGGCAATCTGCTGGGCAAACAGTTCCTGAGGAGTTCTGAAATGGCCTGGCTGGCCTGACACCGGCATCATGCAGCATGCTAGGGAGAGCTGCTCTCTGTGGTAAATGATGGGGGATTTTCTGAGGCTGCACTGGGATGCAGCAGCAAGGTGTGGGAGCAAGAAAACGTGTTTGGTTTTCTGAAAGTACGGCATCAAGCTCTGATTCGTATGGTCTGCGCCGAAACGCAGCCCTGACCCTTTCTGATCAAAGTACAGCATATCTAGAATGTAAAAGATGGGCAAAGAGAAATCATATAGTATCTGTGGTGTCATACAGAGAGAAGCGTATTGTTAACAAAATCCAATAAAAGGATGATTAGTGGTCAGGATGGAAAGCTGTAACGTAGAGGTGAGCAAGTTGGATAGGTGTAAGAAATGCGATTTATTTGTCTGCAAAGGATAATAAAGTAGTCATTCGCTACTTAACTGTGGCTATAAAGCTATTATTAAAACCAGCCGGGAGAGTGTCTAGTGTGCAATGCAGCAGGCATAAAAGGGCGCCCTTGGCTGATGTTACGGTTCTGCGTTTTCTGTTGCTCTCTGAACAACCCTCATCAGCACTGCGAATGTCATTAAACTGCAAGTGCTTTGACATGCTTAGAAGTCCTATTTTGTCTAATTTTTCACAGTATGGGGTGATTTTAAAGAATAGGAGAAACACTGAATAGTCTGTAGGTAACTATAGAAAATAGTTTCATGAAGTCACTTTAATGGTTTTCTGTCCTCCACCGTTAAGATAGTCTGCATAAAACACACTCTTTCTCAGCCTTTTGAGAAGTACTCGGGAGGCTTGTGCATCATTTGTTTGGGTAGGATCCTTCTGATTTCAGCACATTTTAATCACCTTGATGCTTGTTCTATAGATTTCCATTCCTGTGTAACCTAATAAGGTTATAAAGTACACCTTTAAATAAAGTCAGACATGATTTTGCTGAAACTGCTAGGGTTCAGCTCTTTTGACTTAGAGTGGCGCATCTGCCATTTGAGGAACTCGGATACAAAGAGCTGGGAGAGTATTGCCAGGTTCGCTATGGTATTGCAAGCGGCATGCAGAACCGACTTCTTTCACTTCTACACTTCTGCTCAATAATAAAAATAAGATACAGTTCCTGACTGAAAATAAGTATATTAATTTTGCTTCATCAGTTGCAAAGTAATTATTGAACAAATTGGCTCTTCTTTTCTTCCATGAAAATGCTGGTGTCCTCAGCCACGCTAGAATAAGCACAAAACATTTCTGTGGTAATTAGTAGAGTCGGTCAGGGTTTCTGGAAGTCAAAAGAGTTCACAAGTTGACCCACATGTGTTAATAACTTTGATCAGAGCTCTTATTATCAATTTCGGCACTGATAGGTAACTGTGTGGATGGTAAAATTTAAGCCGCTTGTATGTTAGTAGAACTTGATCATTCATCGACCCTGTGTTTGCAGAAGAGGAATATGATCTTGATCAGAAGCAAATCTGTATGCAAACAGAAAAACGTAATCCCTTCACTAGAATTGCACTAATCTGCTAGGATAAATTCAAACAGCAGAGTTTATTTTGTTTTTAAAATAAATTGACTGACACTTCGTAAAAAACTGAAAGTACAACTAACTTTGAAATACAATTTTTTAAAAATCTTAATTATTTCATTATGTCTTGAATTGCAAATTTCTTGCACGTGAATTCTAATCGTGCCTGATATCTGGTATCGAGTTTTTCTGCAGATAGCAAAACCAGCTGCAGAATTTAATGTAATCTCTTAAAAGCTGCAGAAATACTAATCTCTGAACAGCCTATCTAGAGGGTATTTCTAAGCTGTAGCCAGCTGAGAATTTTAAGTGAAGTGGGATATTCAATGTGATAGTTTATTTAGTTTTACCTAGGTTATAAATCTCGCCATAAGACTGCCTTTCATTTACTGGTCCTAAAGAGTACATAATAATTTTGCCTAGGATTTGTTAAGTATTTTTTTGCCTTATATGCTCCCAATATTATAAGAGTTAGTGCTAGAAATGTGATCGGGAAAAGAGAAGAAATATTGCTTCCAAGCTGGTAAACTATGTCTTAAAACTGTAGGGTTTGGATCACTGATTGTTAGCATGGTAATAAAATGCCTGAGCAGATGCTACCTCTGTCCCAGGTGGTTGGACTTTTTCTTTTTTAAGGGCTTTAACTATTCCAGTCATAAATTATATTTTTTTAATTATATTCCCGTCCAAGATACATAATGGTAGGGTGCTGGAGGAGGCTTGTAGCAGGGAAATTTGGCTTTAGGGGGCTTACAGCACTAGTTTGGTAAAGCAAACTGAAATTATCTTAGGTCTATGCAGTTTTGCTTATTATTTCTCTGTTGAAATTTTCTTCAGTGTTTTCTCCAGCACGTGAAATGCAATGTGTTTCTTTAATTTAAAACAATATTGCTCATTTGTATCTATAGCTATAGCTGTATGTAGATCTGTATGTATGTTTTTAATTTAGATAAAAAAACACTATGTGACAGTGAATGCCTTCTTATTCTAGAAACTTCAGGTGGCTGCATGGAATCTGTTAGGAATGACTTTCTCTGTTGTGTCCAAGTTGAAAATTGACTGACGGGACAAACACATAGTAAATTTTTCCCCACCATTTTTTGTGAATCAGTTTTGTGTTCTTAAACAATATCAGGTAGAGCAGGCTATAAAGCCAGACTTCTTTTGCTTCATGCACATGGACTTTTCTCTTAGACCTTTGGATCTTGTGCACGTGCTGTGCTTTTCCTCAGTGAAATTGTTTGGATGGAGTTAGATACATACATTTGGTCCAGTGCAGTGAGCTGAACCAACCATCTGATCCTTCCTGCTTTTTTTGCCTTGTAGTAAATCATTCTAATGTAGCTCTTGTAATGGGCTTTGGGTAAACCATATAAAAGAGAAATACATGCTTTGGGGTGCATTTGTTTAAAAATAATGCTGTTTAAATGAAGGGTTCAGAGACAACTTTTTTTTCTGGCCTTTGATTGTATAGGCATGTGAAAATGAATTGCAGAAGAACAAATCGTAAAGTTACTCTGAAAGCAGGGAAGAATATGGCAAAACTAAAGAAAAGAGTAAATAAAAGTTATTTAGCAGAAAAAATATTGTAACATCATAACTCCTTGCACTTACATTTGTTGCAGTAAGTAAAGATTTCTTGTATCATGAACGTTGTGTTAGAAAAAACATTTGTGTCTGTTTTAATTATTGCTTATCACTACGTGTTTCTTGTGTGTCCTTGAATGTATGTGCACGTCTGCTTTGGGACTAACCCTGTTCTCATTGAATTAAATGGCCTGTGCTGACTTCTGTTGAAATCAATGGTGTGGAGAATGAATTCACCCCGTTACAGAAGCCGGTCTTCAGTGGGAAGAGAACCAGACCATTTATTTACATTCACTTGTGTTTCTTCCTCCTTTTGGATGCAGTAAGCCTGAATATAATCCTCTTGAGTGCTATCTGGTTTTTGTCTGTAAAAACAGGGTAACTTCTCCAAACAGTTTTCAAGGGATAGACTGAAATAATTAACGCACATCTGATGGCTAATTTGGTGGGATAATGCTTTGCTTAATGGGATTAATTCCATGCTTGCATGTACCAGAAACTCCCAGAGGGACAAATGAGGCTCCTGCAAAGCACCTCAGAGTAGTGTTTGTCCCTAGTACCTTCCTTCTTCCCCTCTATCACATAAGGAATACACACTAAGTCCAGATGTGAATGAATTATGGATCAATCAAAGCTAATCTCAAAAAAGCATTTGTATTAAAGGAGAACAGGGTTTTGTTTTATACAAGCCCATGCATTATCTGGGCAGCCCAGCTTTATGTTATGTCTTTAAGTAGTACAATATACAATAAGCCATTCTGTGGCAAGAAGAAATTTTAATGGATAGAAGTAGAAGAAGGATTTTCATAGAAAGAACATAGCAAAAGTAAATGTAATGCTAAGGATCCTTTTCACATTTAGGAGTAAATTTATCTCCTGTCGGCCATTTGATCATTTGGCAACCCTTCACCCCATCCAACAGTTCTGTAATGGCCCTTTCCAACACTGTGCTTCAAATAAAGCTTACCTAAGCTCAGAGTGTTATGAAAAATTGAGCTTGTATATACATTTCCTTTGCATTCTAACTCCGTCTGGGCTGCACATAGAAAGTAAACAAACACAGTTTCCAGGCAGTCTTTTTATCTGCCTGCACATCTCAGAGGCTTCCCGATAAGGCTTTTTGTGGGGAGAGAGGGGGTGTTTAAAGTAAATATAATTCAAAAATTTTCATCCATTTTAGAAGCAGCATTAAAGACCTTAAGAGAAACAAGTTTTATAAGATTGACAAGCATTAGATCAGCGTACTGATCGTGCAACGCATAATTCTACACTTAGAAAATTAGTCGGAGAGAGAAAAATCAGAGTGAACATCACATCCCATCTTAAGTGGCTGTTTCAGGTGTTTGCTCTAAAACACAAAAGTATGAACAGAATTGTTCTGTAAACTATATTTGGTAAGCGGCTGAGAGCAGCTTGTCTACATTAAGATGCAAGGACTAAGTACAAGGAATCCAAATGCTCCATGACATTCCTCCAAGAAAACAAAACAAAACAAAATCCAGTCATAAACAGCAAGGTGGGATTTGTGTGTGCAGTGTTTCTGGAGAATCTTTTCCTGAAAAATCCTGAAGAAAAAACAATAGGGCAAATTCAGTGCTGTAGATGAAATTAGTTTAGATTGCTGATGATAGCTCACCTTTCCAGGTTCCTTACACTGATTTACATGACCTAGACAGAGCTTTTCAGAAAAGGTCCCCCCTGTTTCAACATGCTTTACAAAGTGCAATGCACGCATACTAAACTGCACAAATAAGATCAGCGTTGTAGCTTATAGCTATATGCGCGTTCTTACCAGCCTTGCTCCTAATGAGATCAACTTTATGCAGTCACTGTCTTTATCAGTTGGCCCACTTCCACCAAATTTAACAGAAGGGTTAGGTGTCAGTAGGCAATTAAGTTTCTCCAGGTTTCATGAAGTCCGACAGCTGGATGGAAGGAGAAACTCAAGGCAGTGTCTGCACGGCAGCAGCACAAGCTCAACAGGGACCTGTTTGGTTTAGGCTGCTGTTGGCCGGCTGATGGACCTCCACAGCAAACACCACTGCTGGGCAAGGCTGGAGTTTTGTGACCTACAGGGATGTGAGAGTGGGAGAAGGTTTAAGGCATGCTCAGAGATGTTGGAATTTTTTTTATAGTGCAGGAATAAAAGCAGAGGGAGGAGAGGAAGCAGAGATTTGCATCTGGGGATCTAAAAGAATATAAATGAGTATGATGAGGGATTTCAATAGCATTC
>VZTL01032941.1:1559-11707 GCA_013400535.1 Scopus umbretta
TAACATACCACACCTATCTAATACATAACCATCAAACTGACTAAGCATCCTCTTCTTCCATTGGTCAATATCTTCTCCGCTGCTTCTTAAAGTCACAGTGTGATTTTAATTCACTGCACCTGCTCAAAAGGCATGGGGGGGGGGGGGTAGTCCTTCTGTTCCTTAATTGAGTTGGTGGTCGCTATCTCCCCCTGCCAGAATTACCTTTTCCCCAGTTACTGTGTTCGGTATCTTTTGGGGCAGGGTGTTTCCGCTTATCACTGATGGCTCCATACTTGTGACTCTTTATCTTCACTTTTCTGTGTAGTAGGATGCTTCCATTGTCAGTCGTTGAAGTCCTACTGATCTATGTCTTCCTGGAGGTACTCCTTAGGGATTAGTTCAAACTAAACTATGTCAATGTTTCAAAGGAGGAAAACCATCTACTTTTCCAGTGGGGTATCAAAGTGTTATCCACAATAAAGGAAGAAAGAGTTAGAGACCATTTAATCCACTTACATGTACAGAACCTGAGGGTGCTGGAGGAGCTGGCCATGGTCTATGGTCTTTGAAAGGTCATGGGAGTTGGGGATGTTCCTGATCACTGGAGAAGGGCAGACGTCATACCCATCTTCAGGAAGAGGAAGAAGGGGAAATCAGGGAACAGATCTGTCAGCCTCACCTCAATCCTTAGGAAAGTTATGAAGAAAATCCTGCTAGAAGCTATTTCTTAAACACAAGAAAAACAAAAGAAGTGATAGAAGCAACATGGGTTTAACAAGAGAAAAACATGCTTGACTGACCTTGCTTTCTGTGACAAGGAAACTGGTGGTGTGGATAAGGGGAGGGGTGTGTATGTTGTATACCTTGAATTAGCAAGGCTTTTGACACATTCTTCTGTAGTCTCTATCACCAAATTGGTGCGATATGGGCTGGATAAGTGAACAATGAATGAAAGATTGGCTGCACTGCCAGGTTCAAATTGCTGTGATCAGTGGTTTGAAATTCAGCAGCCAATAACCAGTAGGGGTCCTCAGATCAGTCCTGGGACTTCTACTGTGTCTTCATTAACAACTTTATGACTGCAGTGTTGCAATGAAGGGATACAGACTCTTTAGGAAGGAAAGGATGGGACAATAAAGAGAGGGAGTTGCTCTTTATGTGAGAAAACAGTTGGCCATCTGGGAGCTTCACAACAATTAAGTTTAATACTGATTCCAATGTTCCCTAGTTAGGGATGTCACAAATTAAGCACAGGCTACCTCAGCATATATGTGAGTACTGGAAGAAATAGTTTTGTAGGGTCTGATCTTTTCTAATGTTTCAAACCTTGGTTGAAAGACAGTTGCCCAAGTTAATACAACAACCATTCATATACCTGGAGAATCATTAGTTGCTTTAACTAACCCCTCATAATTCTCACAGATTTTGGATAAGACCTTCATAGTGGATTTTTGCAATGTCCTTGAATGTCCTACTGCTTATCTCAAAAGGTTTCTCAAACTACATTTGGGTATTTTTGTGGATTTTAAAAGTAAGTAGGGCTTTATTTGTCCTCAGTTTTAGAGATAGCAGAGATATATGTCAATAGTTCATTATATATTAAAATAAGTGATTTTTTTTGTAATCACTCATTCATCTAACTTGAGAGATCTTCTCCAGTTCCACATCACTGAAGAACCTTTGCAGTCCTTTGTCTTTAAAAGATTCATACTCAACCATTTTTATTCTGAATTCCTCATCAATATTTCAGACAAATGACAGCTTAAAAAGATTTTGATACCTTAAAAGCAATAGGTCCGATTCTCAGCTCGCTACTATTTCTTTTGAAACAGTGTAACTAAGTATAATTTGAATATATTACTCAATTACATTCTTTTTCTTGAATTGTATGTTTAGAATCTTTTTTTCATCTTTTTAAAACCTGCATTTTATATAAAAATACTCAGAACATTACATGGGAAATATTTGATGATTTCCTAATCAGGAAAAGCAGTTTTTTTCCCCCTATAAATGGTCAAAGAAAAACATTTCAAAATTATTTTTCAAGGAAAAAGATCTGTAAGTCCTTTCCATGCCTGCCTTGAGATGTCCATTGTTTTTATATAGGAACATCTTTAGTTTGCAATGCCAACCTGTTCCTTTTAGCAAAAAGGGGCTTCCTACACCCAGTTGAAGCCTACAGCTCTTCAGACATCTCAGCTGACTGGTGGTTGTACTGGAGCAACAGGCAAGTCTGCAGATGGAGTTTCACAAAGTAGGATATGTTTTTCATAGAATTATAGAATTGTAGAATAGGTCAGATTGGAAGGGACCTCAAAAAACCATCCAGTCCAAACTTTTGTGGGAAAGGAGCCCTGGATGAGAGTATCTAGAACTCTTCCCAATCGCATCTTGAAAACCTCCAGTGATGAGGACTCTACCACGTCCTTAGGGAGGCTGTTTCAGTGAATGATTGTTCTCACTGTAAAAAAAAAATATTCTTATACTGAGATGAAACCTCTCCCGGGTTTTGGAAAAGCCATGTATTTTTCTGACAGACATGAATGTGCAGGCAAATAGCGGTAAATCTATAAGACAGGAAAGGATTGAAAATCCTCATAGAAACAATGCACATCTGTGTCAGTAGTCCATATTTCTTAAAACAGGAGGCTACTAACAATCTAGGGCCATTTGTGATAATATTACCAGAGAGCTGCTGAAAATAAAACATAGATTCTGTGATGGTTATTCATTTCCTCCACACATCCTTATAAATATTGAAGGCAACTCCGTCTCAGAACACTGAAGCCCTCCTCCTCTGTAGCTCTTCATTTACACACTGACATTAATTATCATTAGCAGCCATTGTATTCTTAAACAATATTTTTTTTTCTCCTCAGAATGAAAGTAGACATTGGAGACAATGTTTGAAGATACCAACATATTCAACCCATAAGGGCAATGAAGATAAAGGCTAAGTGTAGATGATGTATTTCCAGACAGATTTCATTTTCATTGTCCTCATGGGTTCAACGTTGAGCAGCCATCGCTGCGACCCACAGAACTCTGAGAAGAGGAATACAGTTTTTTGATCAGTGAAAAGCAGTCAGTTTGGGGCCAGTAAGGGAGGGCAGAAAAAGCTGGGCAGAAAAAGCCGCAAGAGTTAAAGATTTCTTAAGCACATGTGTTACATAGGATGCATTGCTGATACTGTCAGAGAAAATGAAAAACTACTTATGGGGACTTCCTTTCTTAAATGCATATTTATATTTTATATCTGTAGTCTCACAAGGTAGAGCAAAATTGAAATCTAGCAATGTATTTGTAGTCATATGTCATGGTGTTTTTTTAAACACCAGAAGAAAAACATGTTACTTCTCTGTTGACTGAAGAAACAGAAGAAAAGCATTGTGTGTACTACAACTTGAAGTCAAAGTTCTTTACAATTCACATGATGAACTCAGAAGTGCAGCTTGCAATGAAAGCAGTGAAACATAGCACTGAAAGATATACATTAATGGCTATGTGCAACATTCAGAAAGCAAGACTTGTTCTCTTGTCTTTTATCTGTAATTATGAGGAAGTTATGCTTGCTTCAGAAAAAAGAAATATTAGAGTAGTGAAAGATTGCATCATTAATTTCTTAGCTTTTAATCACAGTCCGTAATACAGGACAGACTGAAATTTCAAGTTCACAGTAAGTTAATATTTTTGATGTACCAATAAGACTGGAATATGCATTTTATATTTTTTTTATTTATAGTGAAATATATACATAAACTATAAGCGCAAACATAGGTCACACCTTTAATTACAGTTTCTCTCTCACTCATTCTCTTCAACCCAAATATCTTACTTTAATTTAAATATAAATCAAAGATCAATATACTACCACTTTGTTTCACCATGGTAACTCTTACTCCTAAGCTTATGACAAGTCATCATAAAGTTGCTAAGAAAAGGAAAAACAACAAAACATTATTTTTATTTCCAGTCAGACAAATTACTTCTTCAGGCTGATCATCTGAGCTAATAACAGTAAGAAAGCATTTCATAGCAAATAAAAAGCACAAGTCTGATTTATCATCCTTTAAAGTAGCTCTAAAGAGGAAATTCTTTATCTTGCTCCAGCCAAGTTTTTAAGATTTGTTCACACACGCACTCATCACAGCTGCTATAAGCTTCTCACTTTTAAGCACTCCCTCCTGCTGCAGTCTGAGCGGAGTAGAGATACACCAAGCCTGGCTAAATCTTCTGCAGGACATTAAAGCTCTTGTAGCCAATTTGAGCTTTGTGCAGTCCAACCCCTCCTTCCCATTTAACTGCTAGTACTGTTCCCAGCCCTTGCCATTAGCAGTTCATGACCCAGTGCATTTTCCTACCTGTCTTGTCATATTCCCTACAACAAAGCCATGTTTTTTACTTGGCTGTAATTTTCATGGTATTTTGCTTTTGCAGTGGTGCGAGACCTAGGCTCAGGATAATAAAACCCTAAGGAGGTAATAGGAAAGTTTATTTATGCTGTATGTCACAAATGAGTCTTCCTTCTCAAGTACAAGCTAGAAGCTTGTCCCTTTGGATGCCATAATTTCTAGGCCTGTAAATTATACTCAAAAACATTGTTGCCTTATTGTGAGGTAATTCTATCTATCAATTCCAAATGTATGCAAGTGAATAGTTGGTTTAGCGAGGCACAGCTTTGTGCTCAGCTTTCTGCTCGGTAGGTTATCCCTAATACTTAAGGGCTACTCTTGGTAAGAAAGCCTCAGGCACCTACAGAAAAATCAGACTGACTTCCCCTGGAAAGAAGGGTTTCTATCAAGACTTAGTTCTCTGTCAAACCCTTCCTAGAGAGGAAACCTGCTTCAGCATTCCTGTTTCTTTCTAAGCAAAGTATGAGGATAGTTTAGCAAGCCAGACATTTTTTTTTTTTTTGGCAGGCTTTCCATTTGCAGTCTTTGGAGGCTTCCAAAATCATTAGGGGCCAATCTCTAGTGCAGTATCTAAACATCCCCAGATGGCTGTTCTAATCTGGCTATAATCCTACATTGCCACTACATCAGGTTCCTGGCAAGAAGCCTCTTGTCATACAAGCAATCAACAGGCTGGCTCACTACTCAAGAAGTCATCACGGCCAATTTTGAAATCAATAAGATCACTATAGGGCCAAGTTTGGGGCTCATTTTTGTAAGACTCCTTGGCATGGAGGTCTGGCCTGAGGCCCTAGTAAATTAAAGTCTTATCATCTTGTGAAGAACTTGAAAAGGAATAAGGTGCTCCTGTTTCAGACAGTGCTCTTGCACTAGGTCTCTACTTTCCAGAAGCTATACTTTCTGCTCTGAGGTATCTGCTGCCATAGGGACAACATCAATTTTTGATATCTGGCCTAGGTCCTAAAAAGCACGATTGTGCCTGGACTTTGGAAGTTTTGTAATATGTGTGATGACATTGCTCCTAGATAAAGGACATATCAATACCAAATGCCACGTTTGGTGCCAAAAACCAGATTTGTAATTAGTTGTTCCTTTCCTGTCAAAGCATTATCTGCAGCACTGTGGATCAGCAGTAGCAAGGAATCCACAGAAGACTGCTTCCTCATTAGGACTACTTTCCCCAAGAGAGGATGAATAATAAGACAGATGGTTCTCATGTGTTTCTGGCTCCAATCAAACTACCATCAAGGAAGGACAGGCTAAAAGTTTGCCCTCTTCCCCACCATCCAGCCAAAACATTGATGCTTTAGGTAAAACTGCATAAAACCATAGCAGACTGAAACTGCTGCTTTGGCCCAGCATAAGTTTTTTATTTGTCAGCATAAGTTTTGTATTTGTTATCACAAACTTTTCATCAATCCTCTCTGAATTTTCATTCCATGTATAGTGGACTTAGAATTAATTTCATTTCCCATAAAAGTGAAAGTTTTTGACAAGTTTATTACAACATGCATCACATGACCCCAAGCTCCGGGTTCTTAATCCTATGCTTGTGTCAGAGGTAGAATTTAAAAAAAGTTACTCTCAGTGATGAGTTTTGCTTTATTGTTTATTCACTTAATGTTCCAGCTGAAATCATACAGCATTATTCCACAGCAAGTTATATTTTCTGTTGTGAACAAGAAGAAAATATTTTTCTTGATATTTCCATTCCTTTATCACTTTTTGCAGACATTTCAGCTATTTCAGAGCATTATTTGCCCAATTTATCTTCAGCATATCTATTTTCAGCACAAAAATATGTCCTGATATGGAGAAATGCAACATTTCTACCTCATCAACTGTATCCTGGAAGGAAATTATTTTTTATTACCACAATGTTATATATTTATATATTGATATAGTTTTCATCTTTGTTATATTAATTTCCTGTAAATGTACTTCTGTCTATGAATAAAAAGATATATTTAAGTAGTAATATGATTTGAGCATAACTGTTTATTTGATTTAAGTTTAATTACATAAAATGAAGGTGGGAGTGCCTAATTAAGTCAGCTGATTTTTCCTAAGTCAATGTGTTTTTCCTAAGCTATGGAATATTAATAGAAACATCCTCACAAAAGAATGTATTATATTTGTGGTTTTATAGTAAAAAAAGTAAAGCATTCCTTTTGCTTAGCTACAGTTGTCTCAGATTTATATCAGACTTAGCTTATTCATCACCTTGAAAAGTGCTGGTTAGTTGGTGGTGATTTTTAAAGGAATTTCCTGAAGAAAAGCTGTGAGTATAGTTATGCCACCTTTCTTTTGAACATTCCAACATAGAAATTACTTCTGATAAATTTTAGACCTTTATTCTTTAGTGTTATCTGATGCTTTCCATGGCATGAAATCTGATTACTTTCCTGCTTTAGGGAGGAAGTTGCCTTAAGAATTCCCATGCTCTTGAGGCTGTGATATTGGCTTAGTTTCAGGAGACAGCTAACCTTAGTTTCAGGTTAGTTTCTGGCAGACACTTTCGCTAAGATGGTATCTAAATCCGTGAGACACTGTGTGCCTCAGTTCCGCATCTGTTATGCTCTGTCTTCTACTGAGATAAACGTTTTCTGTGTGAACATGCAGCTTCTTGAAGAACAAAGCCCCAAACTCAGTTACATTCCTTGCATTCTGGTAAAGCGGGAGTCACCTTCTGTTTCTCTTTGAAAGTGCCTTCTAGCAGGTCCCTAGTGGCTGTCAAGTGGTACCACAGCACAGGTAATAAAGAATGAAAAATAATTAAATTACTAAAATAGTCAGTTTTAGCCTTTATGCCTTACAATATTATGCTTAATGAACAACAAAATGTTTAATGAACAACAAAATCATTCTAGCTACCCCATTCTTTCGATCAATCATCTGAAATGTCTCAGGAGACCAATGCTATCTACTGTCCAAACCCCCTCCATTTCTCAACACAGAGTTATTATTTAACAATTCTCTAATTCCTAGGTTACCTGAACATAGCTAGAGTCTTTTTTGATTCAGCTGTATTGCTGGTATATAGAGACAAAACAGTACCCAATACTAACACTTCACTGGATTAGTAAGAGGGTTACCCCTGAGAAAGTTGCTGGAATTGAGGCCCCCTCCAGACATACGAGTGAAAATATGACAGACATCCCAGTCTGAACTTGCAGCTAGTCCCTTTCCAGTTTGGGCACCAATCAGAGAGCACTGAAGAAAGTCACAAAAGCGAGTAGGCAGTTACATCTGCTTGCAGGAGGTAGGGCGCACACCAAAGGAGGCAGGCTCCACAAAGTTGCAAACAGCTGGGTTTTTTTGCACACATAGAATAACAATGTTTGAATGCTCAGGATCTTTCATATGGAAAAATAAAATTCCTAAGAGATTAAGCAGATTCTTTTGGGATTGTCTGGCAACATGTATCTGCCTGAAAAATGTGCAAATGCCTTTATGGCTCTCACCATAAAACATACAGCATGGGCATGAATTCAAAAGCAGAATTTCTCTCCCACCTCCACAACAGTTTTCAGATTTCAGCTTCTGGATTTGTCCTCTCTGCACATACACACACACATATTTATAATTACTTTTATTTTAACATAGCTATGATAGAACTAAGATGTAGAAGTAAGATACTCTGGGTTTAGCTGTGATAACATCAAAATTTGCTTCTCACCACTGAATTCTTATGTGACAGATTTTAACAAAGACTCTGGCCAGACACTGCATGATCCTCTTTTCCGCACAGCTGTCCATATTCAGTGAATCAATCATAAGCCTTCCCAGGAACAAACAAGCAAGGATATTTTCTCTGTCAGTTTGTTTTTCATTTACATAAATAAGCGATGTATCCCTTTGATACCATAAAAGCCGGTTGAAGAACTTTCTAAGACTCAAGTTTGGAGTTTAGAAAGCAGGCATTCTTTATTACAGCGCCGGATGCACAGGAGGATCCTTCCTACCAAACGTGCATACCTACTAAAAACTCTTTCAGATATTTATACAAGAAAGTTAACATACCACACCTATCTAATACATAACCATCAAACTGACTAAGCATCCTCTTCTTCCATTGGTCAGTATCTTCTCCGCTGCTTCTTAAAGTCACAGTGTGATTTTAATTCACTGCGCCTGCTCAAAAGGCATGGGAGGGGGGGTAGTCCTTCTGTTCCTCAGTTGAGTCGGTGGTCACCATCTCCCCCTGCCAGAATTACCTTTTCCCCAGTTACTGTGTTTCTGCTATCGTTCATTCTTTCAGTATCTTTTGGGGCAGGGTGTTCCCAATTTATCACTGATTTATCACTGATGACTCCATATTTGTGACTCTCCTTATCTTCACACCTTTCTTTGTAGTAGGATGCTTCCATTGTCAGTCGTTGAAGTCCTACTGATCTGTGTTTTCCTGGAGGTACTCCTTAGGGATTAGTTCAAACTAAACTATGTCAATGTTTCAAAGGAGGAAAATCATTTACTTTTCCAGTGGGGTATCACCTTGACTCTATTGCTGCAGTTTATTTATATTCATCTATCTATATATAGTAATGCATTTAGTAAACTGTACCATACAAAATGAAGTTGTCTTTCCCAAAGAGAAATGGTATACAACTCCAGTCACACCATTGCTTATGCATGCTAAATTTTAAGCAAAATAATAAGGAAATTGAAGGAAATTAATGTTCCTGGGACATAAGAATGGCTGTTCTGGGTCAGACCATGGGTCCATCTAGTCCAGTACCATGTCTCTGGCAGCAGGCAAAAGCAACATGGTTAAAACCAGGGAAGAAATACATACTCTCCCAGACATAATCTTTGTTCATTGAACGTATATACGGAGCTTGATGTATTTGGTCTATATATGGTAACCTTTCTCTTCTATGACCTTGCTCAATCTTCCTTTGAGCCCATAGAAACTTTTAATATCTGTATCATCTAGCAAGGAGTTCCACAGCAGCAGGAGCAAACGACATGCAATGGCTAACAGACCTACACTGTGCCAAACTGGTGTAAGACTAAAATGCTCTACAGGCTTTTTCTTACAGCATATTACTCAGAGCATGGCAAAATTTTTTGGACATATATTGTTTCACTCCCACAGAAAATAGGCAGGTTTTATATGGCTTAAATGATCCGCCCCGTAGAGCTGAATTCATTCTTTTAAACTCCAAGTACTTTACCCAGTACTTTGAAAGAAAAGATTTTTTCTCCCTAGTCCTGAAGCAAAATAAAGGTAAGTTCCTACAATCAAAGTCAAACCATTTTTAAAAGATTTTTAGGGCAAATAATTTCCTTTTTGTTGTGGATGTATGTCCTGGTTTTAGCTTAATTCAGAGTTCATTTTCTTCCTAGTAGCTGCTATAGTGCTGTGTTTTGGACTTAGTATGAGAACAATGCTGATAACACGCTGATGTTTTAGTTGTTGCTCAGTAGTGTTTAGTCTAGTCAAGGACTTTTCAGCTTCCCATGCTCTGCCGGGTGCATAAGAAGCTGGGAGGGAATGCAGGCAGGACAGCTGACCCAAGCTGGCCACAGGGCTATTCCATACCACCTGACGTCACGCTCAGTATATAAACAGGGGGGAGCTGGCCGGGGGCAGCGATTGCTGCTCGGGAACGGGCTGGGCATCGGTCGGCGAGTGGTGAGCAATTGCATTGTGCATCACTTGTTCTGTATTTTCTATTATTATTATTATTATTATTATTATTATTATTATTATTAGTAGTAGTAGTAGTAGTAGTAGTAGTAGTAGTAGTA
>VZTL01032945.1:3688-17718 GCA_013400535.1 Scopus umbretta
TCAACTAAGTGTTCTCAGCAGGGAGCTTTGTAACTAGAACTTTCATTATTGAAGAAGCATTTTAAATATTCAGGCTACTAGGGTAAGTGAATAAGCCAAGACTGCAGAAACTGCTTTACAGTGGTGCTTCACAGGCAATTATATGCATCCCAACAGTTACTGCCATGAGCATCTAGGAGGCAGTCTTTCATCCCTCTTTTTATTTTCCTATAATCTGGAGCACAAACAAAATATACTTATCAGGGAAGTCTTAAAATTAGAACTTAAAATTTCTGTTTATCTGTATCTCTGTAAACATATAGGTTTTGGAATGAAAAAGAAATATTTTATTTTAAATTTTTTTCTCGAAATTTTTAAATTTTAAAATCAGTCATCTTGAGATTGAAAGATGTCATGCTGAAGCTGTAGTACAATTGCTCCTATTACAAGGAAAGTAGAAATGTTGATGATGTCATGAAAAAGTAAATGGAATTATAAGCATACATTAATATTCTGTATTAACATTAGGCAATTAGTTCCATGAAATGCTACATAGTGTATAAAAACGCAAATCTTTTTATCACTTTTAAATCTTCTTTTGTATTTCATTACCTTGATGCAGTAAATTATCTGTCATGTAAAAATGTTTATTTTTAATCACATTTAATCTGTTATCTGTTATTTTTACTGAGTATCACCTATTTCTTCTTTATTAAAAAACTTGAGTCCATCTAACTTTATTCCTGCCATTTATATGCTATTATATGTCACCTTCTGTTCTTTTTATTTGATTGTTCTGCAAAATCTATTTCCAGGACAGTTTTCAGTTCACCTCTTTTTAGCAGTTGAGCTGTTCTAGAAAAAGATTCCACTTGTTTAAAATGAAGGGAGAGGCACTCCAAACTCTTCTCTGTCAGTCAAAGCCATTTTAGCCAAAGCTTTAAACAACAAAAAAAAAAATAATTGAAAAGCTGGTCTATTGCCTCATCTGACAGAGCTCATGGGATGTGATCTTCAGGCTCCATGTGAGGTCCTTACACTTCTGCATCCTAAGATTTTTTCCTAGTGGTTGCTGACTTCAAACTAGGGATGAGGTGTGTATGTGTCAAATCAACAAGTCTGTGACTGTGCATGTGGTAGGGATGTAGATATACTATGTCAGTATACCTACATGTGTTTGTAAAATCAGGTATATTTCCTCTAGGCTTTAATTTCTTCTTCTGAACATACTCCAAAAAGTAGCACCAATTACATTCTATATAGCAGATAAAAACAAAACCCACCTTCTTTTAAGTAATCACATCATTATAAGCATGTCTTAATTTGTGGATATAGACTTTCCAGTTTCTTGAAGTTTTCTGAAATCTTAAGTATAAATGTCTGTTCAAAAAAAAAAGACCATCTAGGGACATTTGGCTTATTTAAGCCCCACATTTATAAGTGCCTATGATATCATTATGATGTTTGATACTAGCTCATTTTTGGCTAAAAAAAGGTCTTAAACAATATTCACTATATTTTCCAAAAGAAGATATTCCTTTAGACACCTTGCATACAAGAATTCCTTCCATTGCTCTGGCAGTACAATTTGGGTCATATAGACAGTATTGACCCTCAAAATATTGAAGTCCACTTTATCTAAGAAACTGGTGAACTTCATAGGCAGTAGTCAATTTGTGGTTCCCAAGCTTCAGCTTCATAGTACATTTCATTAGACAACTACATGTTTTTACTGATTTGAGCATAGGTAAGGTCTTATGTTGGTTTGCATGTGCTTTTTTTCCAAGCTTCCAACCTTTCCTCTTTTCTGCCTGGGTACATGTGAGCTTGCACCTTCCATCTTTTTTCTGGAGGCTCCACTGTTACTCTTACAGCAGTGGTCACATCTCCAGCTAATTTTTTTAAGATAATTTAAGTGAAGATTTAGTAGTGCTTTTTGTCCCTTTTATCCATCCTTTCTATTTCACATAATCTGAGAAGCATTTAGAGGAATCATATGAACTTGTAGTCTTTGTGAAATAGGCCACTTCAGCTATCATTGGTTTATTCTATACGAGTTGGTAAAAAAATTTTTTTTGGCAATTCATACTATTTTCCTCCTTTCAAAACTGATGGCAGTGATCTGAAGTCTTCATAAGAATCTCAGAAAGAAGAAAGATTTTAGTTTCTGGTGGGGTTCTGGTCACATCCTGCAGATTTTCTTTCTGTATAACCAACCCTGCAGATATTCTTTATGTGTATTTTATAACAGATATTCTTTATGTATATCTAATATTTTCATTGTGTGTATGAGTCACCATGAACCCTTTTAAATTGACTTGAACAACTCACCCTATTATAATTTGATTACATGTTTATGTTCAGGCAAAATTTTGAGTAATATTGGTTTTACACATCAGAAAATATAGTTGTTGGTTTTTTTGTTTTCCACTAAATGAGATTAGGATGCATGGTATTGCAGAACAATGTATTTTTGCTGCTTTGGGGCAATGTGCTATTGTGCCATAGAACTTTGGGACTTGAATTGAAAACTCAAGTGTGGATCATTTTTTTAGCATTCCAGAAAACATTTTTATTCCTTTTAAACCAATGTTACAGACTACTAAACCTGAATTTGTCCTTTCACTTGGAAGCACAATTCTGCCCTGTTAATCTAATAGTAAAGCAGCAGGCTTAGAGGGCTTTACATCTGTGCTCTTTTGTTACTTTCAATAAGTGTCCAGTATGATGCAGTGATTCTGTTTCCATTTTCTAAATTGGTCAATTGACTTTTATTGCTGTGGCACAACCTGCTCAAACAAAAACTAGGGAAACTTTCCACTCCTAAGTTTTCCCATTTGTGTCTCTCTCCAGACTTACTAGCTTCAGCCTTTTTACAGCTCAGGCTTTGTCAGTCAAGTGAATAATTATGAACATTTTTTCATGCTCCACTGAAGTAATAGATTCATTCTGTAGCTACTGTAGGGTATGTTTGTGCAGACTTGTTTGTCTTTTGGCCCCTTGGATATGTTTGATCACCTCTTGAAATTAGTCATAGAAAGGAGACCCTGCTGTATAGGCAGGATAGGCAGCTTTTGATCTTGAAAATCAACTTTCTGGTATCTTCTCTTTTATGGCTTTCACAGTGGTAGTCCTCCAGAGGAATCAAAATAAATGAATTTCAGAAAAAAAAATCTAAATCAGGATCATTGATACAAGACTGCAAGGTTCCTGAAAAAAAAAACCAACAAAAAACCTTTAAGAAATCAAAGACTTGTAATCCAGGAGTCCAATTCCGTACAGGTCTATTTCTTTAAGAGCTCTTTATAGGTGAAGATCTCTTTTAGACCCAACCTGCTTTGTTGGGTATAACAGCTTATAAGTACTGAGTACAATAGAGGCCTTTGGTAAACACTTCTTCATAGACACTTCTCCCTGCCCCCCTCCCCTCCAACATTATTCTTAAATTAAACAAGGTATGCTGTTTGAAAGATTGTATCCACATGTGTTTCTCTGAAGGTAAAATTGAAGTGTCATACAGGGTACATAACCGTTGGGTTTGACATAGTGGTAATTTCCTTGAATTCTTGCTGTGCTCTTTCCACTTTCTTTCCATTTCAAATTAATTTCTGTTAAGGAAATACTTTTTTTGTTTTGTATTGTTTTCTTTTTTTTAAGACATAATGCATATTCTAAAAAGACTCACTCAAAGTGGATGTTAACATTGTTATGCTTGAAATACACAAATAATATTAAATAAGTGTCTGAACTCTAAATCTTTGCCATCTTTATCGGTATGCTCCTAATACTTTATGTTACTCTTGAGAAACTCAAAGCAGCTACAAGAAAAACCTAAGTTATTTCAATAAAATATGTACTTACAGAAAAACACAAAATATTTAAAAATGTGAACAAAATATTTAAAAATGTGAATCCCTGATAACTTCAGTTCATGACATTGAAATTGAGTAAATTGGCACAACAGATTTTTTTTGAAAATCAGTATTTGGTATCCTAGGGTTTTTTCCCCCTCCCTCTAATTTTCATAGTAATCTGTTGCTGGAGGTTGATGCAGCTTCATTTTTGTGTGGTTACTCTCTCCTGCTGCTCTTAAAGGCTGCATCAAACTGACCTGTAGATGAACGCTGTCCACTTCTTCCAGAGTTTAAATTAGGAAACTGTGCATCTTGCCTGGACTTTAACGGTTCATGTCTCTAGCTTTCCTTTCCATGCAGGCCAAATGCATAGGGAAGCTGGAAGGATTCATGATACAGATGGTGCATATGTGGATGTGTGTGTGAACAAAGGGAGGTAAACTTTCCAGAGAATGGTTACCTAACTCAAGGAATGTGACATCCTTTGAACAGATATTATAGAAATAGATTTTTGTTGGGTTTGTTTAATATTGATTATAACAGGTTTTGTGAGCTACCTTTTACATGTAAGACATGGGCATGGAAACTGTGGTCTTACAGGGGCTGCTGTACTCAGTCGAGGTGAGGAAGTGCAAACCAGGTTTTCTGCTTTTGCCATACAGTGATAGAAAGCAATAATTTGCCTAACTAGATTGACAGTGTTTTGTAAGTGTGTATTTATTCCGAGTCAAAGAGATTTGTTTTATTTGTGTTATAGCAAGGCAAAGTTTAAGTCTCACCCTGAAATTATTGTACTCATGACAGTTTCTTTCTAGGGTAGTGCCTATATTACCACTACATAATGTTCATACTACAGAAGGTGGGTGTATGGCAAAGATGTCTCTGTCTCCAGCTTCTTTGAAAGGTACCAAGGAATCAAACTGACCCCAGAATACCACCAAGGAGATGGTGTCTCTGTGGGCTTGGTCTTGAAGCCATTTTAAGTTGTGGACTGTCCAGTTATCCGGAGTGGGTCTGATAATTTTCTCACAAAACTTTATTGAGAAGGAAATTTATCATTAACTTCCTTTTAAACCCTTCCAGACTGTCCATGACTCCCTTTTAACAAAGAAATGGCATCTCTGGAAATCCTCCATCTGCAAGGAATGTTATCTGAGCATTTCATGTAACAACTAAGCAATTTGGAATCATTACGTCCTCCTTTACTTTGTACACTCACGAAATGACCATGCTTCAGGATTACAAAGCTTCTCCATTTTCATTAGTATAGTCTTTTTGCACAGTTTAGTGGAATTTGTAAAGTAAATTCCCTCTCCCACAGTTCATCATTCAGTCATATTCTCCATAGCTCTAATTATTTATAACCCACCAGGATTTGTAATTTGAGGATAGAAGCTTTAACACTGCTGTGTCCACTTCATTAAATACAATTAAACATTACATTTTATGGAGAAATTGAGGATAGAGGAGAGCAGGATAAAACACATTTCCTATAAAATGTGGGTTAAGAGTTTTACCCATAACATGGATTGTTTCTATAAAAAGTCTTTACAGTTATGCCTGTGGTGAAAAAAAAAAAGCTAAATATATCAACTTTAACTGCAGCTTAATATTAAAAAAGTGGATGACAGTCAAGTTCATGATTTTGAAGCAATGTATTCTCCCTTCTAAAAGCAGTGATCTGATTTAGCAATTAGATCAGTTGGCTGCTAGAATACGCTTGCTTCCCAAACCAGACCTTAGTGGTCAAAGATGATTAAAAAGTCTTTTTAAAACATTATCATCAAATACAAGTCAATCACATGCACTATTTGACAGCAAAATAAGCTTTTGAATGTGAAAAGAAAATTATGTAAAGTTGGAAAGTAGTGATGAGAACAGTTCTAATGTAGTTAAGTTTTGAACAGTCTTTGGATCAGTAAAAGATTATATAATTTCAGAATCATCTGACGATCACTATGACACTCTTCTGGAAGTTGATTTGTTTGCAGACCATGGTCTGGGAGCCACTGGTCTAACAGATTAAACTATTTTAAAAATAAATATATAACTATACAAAAGGTGACTGTCGTGGTTTAACCCNTTTCTTGAGAACAGTAATGTTATCACTGAAAGTGCAAGGAACTTGCAGGCACTTTGCAGCGGGGTGAAGACTGTTTAAAAAATGTGAAGATCTTTTAGTTACATTTATGGAAAAGGCAACATATTCGTCATTAAGCTGTAATTAATGAGGTTAAAATATAGGAATAATTGATAGAACTTTGCAGCTTATAAAATATAATTTTGATGGTATCTCTGAAGTTTTATTAAACATAGTCTACAGTCAGAGTGCCATATTTCTAGCTGTTGTGCCAATTAATTATTTGAACATAAGCAAAACATATAACAGTTTTTGCCCACTTATGTTTGAATGTGTTTCCAGTCATTCTACATTAATATCATATAAACTAGAAAAGATAGTTCTTTTCACTGAAGGAAGACAATATTATGTTTTGGGATTTTGGTTTTGTTTCAGAGAATGACTGACAAAGAGCCAAATTCCCCTAGAGTATTTCTGCTATTTAAATTAGATGTCATTGTTGATAACATTAGTAGGCATTTTGCTTCTACGTAGAAATTTCACATACAACTATCCACTTCTGTGTTAAATAAGGAATCTAAAACTATACCACCAGTCGCTTTTTATAAGTTCCTAAGTAATACACAAAACTAATTTCTTCTATCCATTCAGGGCTTCGTAACAGCCTTCATGACAGACATTTGACCCACACTTCATAAGTCTTAGGGTAATTTTCAGAGTTTCTTCAATCCAGTTTGTGTTATCATTACAATAAGTTCAGTAAAAACAATACATTCTTGATCACAAGGTCAGTTATTCACTGATTCCTCCCTACCAACTTATCTGGCCAGATATTTCAGGAGGAAAATTGCAGTTTCTGATATGTGGTAGCAATTTTCAGGAAACTTTCACAGAAGATGCCCTTTTTCCCCAACTTAATTTCCCACTTCATATTATGTGACACTGAAATACAATGTTCTGCTAAAAGCTGCAGAGTATGGATATGGATTTTCAACTGTCATTTCTTCTAGAAAATGTAATTTCATCCTCTCATATCTGTACCTATCTCTGTGAGGCTACATCTGTTTAGGCTGTATCTTCTATGATGCACCTGCTAGCCCTTGAATCAAAGTTTCCTGAAAGTTGGGTGTAGTACTGGTCGTAGTACTTTCCTGCATCTTTTGGAATGGAATGGAATGGAATGGAATGGAATAGAATAGAATAGAATAGAATAGAATAGAATAGAACAGAACAGAACAGAACAGAGTATTTTTAGTTGGAAAGGGACCTACCATGATCATCTATTCCAACTGCCAATTTAGCTTCCATTTCATCTTTTACTTCTCTCTATTTGATAGTAAGTTTTGTTTTTATACACACTACATATATATATATATTTATATATGTGAAATTATTTAGTATAGGTATATGTATACATTGTGGACTGATGTCCTGGTTTGTTTAAACATCTAGGCTTGCATTCAAATTCTGTTGACTTAGCATTAAGAATATGGGATAAAGATGGAAAAAGGACCTCAAATGCTTACTTTTCATGCATGGATGAATGAACTATATATGACCATTAAAGCTGCAATAGTTCTGGATGGAGGAGTGTTGGATATGAAAAAACACACAGCAGTGCTCATAACTTTTATCAGTAAACTCTACTGAGCAAACTCATATCCAGACTCTTTCAGAAATGTATGAAGACATCCCCTGTATTCATGCAAGGTTGTGGTTTCCTATAGAGAATAAGGAGAACAGGTGATACCTACAAGAAGACTGATTTGGGCCCTACATGTTTTATCTGCATACATATTAATGTTATTAAATTATATTTCATTATCTCTAAATGGGTTTTGACATACCTTATGAATGCCTTTGTATTATTTGGTAAATCCCTTGCATAAAAATAAATTCTTGATAAAAATTTGAACAATCTTTTCCCCTCAACACCAAGGTTCAGAAGAAAACATGGTAAACCTGCAGGTCATCGATCTTCTTAATAGAGACTGTTCTTTGGAGTGATACAAGTGTCTTAATAAATTGCAAATGCATATAGTTAAGTTAAATAAAATATTTCTTGTGTGCAGTAATCTGGCTGTAAACAGTACCCTATTCTTATAAATCAGGCCTAATATTCATGGCATTTTCATTAATGTGCTTATAATAAATATAGTAAGGGAGACATAAACACATTAATAATACACGTTACATTTAATAGGTTTTGCCCTTGGAAATTCTTATCTAGCTGCTACATAAGTCAATGGAAAACCTGCAGTTGAATGCATTTGAAGAAAACTTGAGCCAATGTATAAACAAAGTCATCCAACATAAAAGAGTTAAACTGCTGAACTATTGCTCTTCCTACTCTTCACTGCCTTTTGTTTCAATATCATGACAGATCAGTTCTTGTTGGAGGTGCTTAGTAAAAATAACAGGAATAATGTAATCTGTAATTCAGATGTGATAGCTAATGAAGAATCCTTTTTAAAAATACATAAATAGTAAGATTTTATTTCTTCAGTATACTTCAGAGATATACACTAATAACCGATGGAAAATGTCTATATCAAATTACTTTGACCAACTTAAAGCAACTATATTTGGAGTCTGTCCAGTTAAAAAAAAAAAAAAAAAAAAAAAAAAACCAAACAGATTTATTTTAGCACAGGCTCTGAATTAATTTTTTACTTAGTTTTCTATGAAAGCTTAAAAGTTTCTTTTTGCAAGCAATGATGTGCACATGCACACACATATGGTTTAGCAGAATCTATTGAAGTTTCATAAGGATATTGCATAGCCTCCAGCATTTATTTCTATAACATTCTATCTTTTGTAAGAACTGTTAAGAACATTTCTTAATAAGAATGTGTACAATTAGACAAGGTGGATTAAAAGTTTTAGTATTTAAGAGCTACTTAGATGTTCCATAAATGCTGAGGTATTTTATGAAAATTGCATGGAAATTGCTGCCATTACCATGTCTTCATCAAGCCTACTAAGGGACATTTTAATCATATCTGCTTTTCTCTTCATAAAGGGTTATTGCAACCAGCAGCAATGTGACAAGGAGAAATTTCAAAAGGAAAATATGTTACTTTTGAAAAGAAAATGAGAGCTGGGAACCCGAATAAAAGGCAACTCAATTTTTTTCCCTGGAGGAAACCAGAGGAGCAAATAAGAACTCAAGATCTAACTATAAACTCTTGTCAACTCGAAATGAATTTTTTTTTGAATCACATTTATGTTTATCTTGCCCTCTGGAAGCAGACAGAAGTATACTCTTAGTCTCAGTGATAACTGCCTGAAGTAAGGAAACAGACAGTGTAATATGATTCGTTTCATACCTCACTGACCTTGAATAAGATGATAGACTACATAAATATAATGTAAATTTATTCCAGTGTCTGACACCTACTAACTGAAGTTTACTGAAGGAAGGGAGAATCATGTAAAACAATACCCTTTGCTATCACAAGGTAAGACGAGAAACACGTTGAAGGAAGCACAGCTGAGGAGCTTTGGTGTCAAGTATCAAATGACAATGCCAGCAACAGAGCTGGAAGCTAACACAAAGAAAATGGACATCATATTAGGCCAACAGAAATATAAATACCTTACACTGATTGTCTGCATATGATCTCAAAGCATGCTAGAGAGCTTTTCCTGCAGAAAGGAATATATTTGCTTATTTTTACAATGTGCAATTGTTTTAGTAAGCATAAGCTCTGTCAGAAATGAACTTTGCAGCAACATCATGCTAAATGTGTTAGAATATACTAAGTCTATTTTGCCAGATTATGTAAACAAACAAAAAATAGATACATTTGAGAGGGAAATCATGGTCATTTTCAGTAAGAGAGGACAAAGGGCTAAAACGCCTGTGAGCATCGGCAAAAATGACAAAAAAAGAAGCCACTGAAACATAAGTTACATATTCACTTGCAATGGATATACCTTTAAGTTGCTGTAAACCATGATCTGAACTGTATCTTATAGGAATTACGATAGCAGGAGGATGAGCCTTGCAAAAAGCCAGGCAAATGCAGAAGTGACCCAACCTGAGCTGACTTGGGGGCCCAAGAACTCAACACAATATACCACCTCTCCTCTCCTGAGCACTGACCATAAGAGATGGAACCCAAGTCAGGGCTGAATGGACTCTGGACATTTTATGCACATTTTACAGGGGTGGCCCACAGAGTGAGGGAATGATATCTGTGTATCTATCAAAGGATAGGGAGGGAGAAAGTGGTTAATGAGGGTGTATTGGATAGTGTGGGACCCAGTAGTGAGCAATGTAAATGGTATGGAATAAGGGGTGGAGATTGTACTGGGCTGTCTGTAATGTAGGTCATTTGTTTCACAGCAACCCATATGGGGCTGCGTTTTGGATTTGTGACTAAAACACACCAATGTTTGACAACGCATTGATGTTTTAACTATTGTTGAACAGTGTTTGCACAGCATCAAAACCTTTTACATTTCTCACACTGCCACCATGGCAAGTAGGGTGGTGTTGTGAAAGATATTGGGAGAGGACACAGGCACAACATCAGACCCAAACTGACTGCAAGGATGTTCCATGCCATATGGCCTTGTGATCAGAATTAAAAGTTCAGGGAAATGAGGAGAAATGAGGGACATCTAGTGTTATGACATTTGTCTTCCGAAGTAACCATCATGCATGCTGAGGCCCTGCTTTCCAGGTAGCAGTAAACATCTTCCTCCTGATGGAAAGTAGCAAATGGATACCTTATTTTGCTTTGCTTGCACATGTTGTGGGGCTTTTCTTCACTTATTAAACTGTCTTTATCTTGACCCACTAGTTTTTCTCCCTTTTGCCCTTCTGATTCTCTCCCCTGTCCCACTGGGGAAGGAGAAGTGGTTGAGCAAGCAACTTGGTGGGGTTTAGCTGCTAGCCAGCTTCAACACACCACACCACTGCATATACTTTGTTAACTCAATTTTGAAATGTGGAGAATTGTTTTCAAAAATCCACCATAAACTCAGAAGCTGTACTAATTTGGTGTAGTATTTATTTCCAGGAAATCTGAGCAGTATTGTTGGGTCATCTTTTTTGAGGGAGACAGAGGTTTTATGTTTAAAGATGTAAAGTCTCTTCCAGATGCGCTACCTGCTGCAGAAATAAAATGCTGTTCCATGCCATTAACCTTATTGTTTTAATTAGCATTATTTTTTCCTCACTTTCTGCATTTGTTAAACTGATGCTGAGAGCAATTTTCCACTCTCTTCACAGGTGACCTAGGGTTATGATGGAAAATATATTCAATTATCACTTTTTATATGAACTGTACAGAGACAGATGAATTGGAATGAACACAGAAAACATGCTGCTGCAGGAATAAACAAGCTCCAGCTTAAATGAAGTCAAGCATCATGTGAATATTGACACAGCTTCTGAAAGAGCTTTTTGACCCTAAAATTATCAGACAAGACAAACAAAACAATAACAATCTCATTATTAAAGAGAAAATGGAAGAAAACAGGTGGAGATATAGCGGAGTTTACAGAGAAAAATAAAACAACAAATGTGACTTTAATGTGAGATCTCTGTGGTTACTATGCGTACAGTATGCCTTTACCTACTACAGGTTTTACCACTCTACCAGTTGCTATGGGGCATCACTGTATATTGACAGAATCTAGAAGTGAAAATTTTATACTCTTGAGTGATGTTGAAATAACTGAGAGAGGAGTAAAAGTATTACATTGTCATTTCTAAGGTAATTTTTAAATTGATACATTCTTTAAGCAGATATGGAAACAAAAGTTTTTGTTAGAAGAAACGTAGATTATATGAAAGTGTATGTCAAAAACATTCATCCAATCCAGGAAATATACTTTCTTTAGAAAAATTCTTCTATCCTGCAAAAATATCCTGCTTTGTAAATAGACTAATGATGTCTGCAGCTATATCATTTGTTTTTACCTCAATATGATGAATTACTATACTTATCATTTCTCTATAAAATGGTTCAATTAAAAGGAAAACAATTCTGTCAAAACATCTGAATTTGTGTAAAATATAGTGATTATGTTTGTTTGTTTTAATTCAGAAAAAAAAGCTTATTGATGTTATTCTAGATTTAAATCTTACAAATAGGAAGAAAAAAATACAGCAAATTCAAACCTAAAGATTGAATTACCTTGCTAAACTGCATCTCCCTCTCTGCTGATATATCCATAAGAGAGAACAAAATTTTAGTACAATATACTCATACTGTATAAATGATGTTTAAGGAAAATGGAAGTGTACAACATTAGTGGGTTTGTTCATAAAATATCAGTGAACTTGTTTGTAATGTTACTGCATATTATGAGAGACTGAAAAATAGGGAAAAATATCACATAACAAGTAAAAGGTGTTCCCAGTTTAATTGAGTATTCTTACATATCTAAATCTGCACACATTTCCCTCATGGAGAAAATTTTAACATGAAAACAGTAATCTAACCCAGTATCTGTTAGACAGCAATGAAAAATATAGGAATAGATGAAGTGTATATCAATACCTCCCCAGCAATGTCTTTGTCTTTAATCCCAAGTGGATTATTCTGTACAAATTTGTCCAGACAAATAAAAACTTCTAATTTCTGAGCCAAATAAAAGCTTCTAATTTCTATAGACCTTTGTGGATAGCAGTTCCAAAACTCTGTAGCAATATTGCTACTTTTGGTTTGAACTTCCTGCCTGTTAGTTTCATTTGTGTCATCTGAGATTCTGCGTAAGAAAATAATCATGCTTCATGCCATCCAAGATTCAGTGGACCTCTCTTAGCAGAGCAAAATTATGCTCTGTTAGTGTTTACCATCCTCTGTGAAAAATTATTATTTATTCCAACCTTTTGTTTTGTACTTTTTACCTACTGCTTTTCCACATTAGGACTCTCCTTCTTTTCCATTGGCAACTTCCTTTTGATAGGTCCCATTGGTGAGGGGTTCTGTTTAGTGTTTGCAGGAACCCACCACGGCAGCCACCACCCAGACTGCCCCACTCACTCTCACCTTTGCTGGTGGACGGCTCCAGAGATCATGCCTCTCTGTGGACTGTGTGTCTTCCCTATCCTTTGCTAAGCCTGTTTTTTCTTTTCCCAAGTAATATTTATCCAGATGATTACTACTTCTATTCTTTATAACATCTGCCACTAATTTACCACTGTTGGGATCTGAATTGTTAATAATGTTCTAGATGTTTCCTCAAACTTGTTTTAAATAATGATGTCATTATAGGGAAATAATACTGGCATTTTCCTCATTAACCCTGCTATTTCAGTCCAGAGGGCATCTAAGTTACTTGTTGACATGATTATTATGTTATTACAACATATAATGGTTATTTTATAATAAAAATTACAATATAAAATACACATAGTATATACACTACATAATTGTATGATTGTTTTAATATGTATCACCTCTTCTCTAATAGCATGATCTATTCTAATGTTCATAGTAAGTTTGTACCCTGTTATTTCTGTTTCACACACTGTCCTGGTTTTAGCTTAATTCNTGCAAAATCTTGGTGGGGGATTGTTCCTCCCATTTATTTCTTCTAGTTTTTGTGTAGAAGAATTCAGCTAGAACTCTATTTTTAAGCAAGTCTTGCCATATATTTTCCTCTTGAACCAAAGAAGTGCTCGTCTGACCCAAGAAGGTGGAATGTGTTTCAGCCTGAACTTTGTGTGAGCAAACCCTTTCAATGCAGACAACAGTCAAGCAAAATTCTTGAATGTATGTAACTTTTAATAGGTGGGTAATGCCAAGTGGACTTAGATGTCTTTTTGATGTGTTTTATGTGTTTGGTTGGACAAGGACAGTCATGGCTTGTTCCCTACTTTAAAATGAGAGTAATAATATTTTAAATCTCACCAGGCTTTTATGTCACAATAAATTAATGAACGTTTAATGCACTCAGATGCTATAGTAAAATCATCTCACTTTCCAGCTGCAAATAACCTGACTTGGAAAATACCATCTGCTAATTAACTAAAATTATACTTCCCTCAGGAAATTCATACAATAAATCTTCATGATGCTATCGTGTGGCAAAAAGTGCCAATCTCTTGCTCATAATTTTTTACTTCATTAAAGGAAAGAATCATAGAATCATAG
>VZTL01032946.1:0-14251 GCA_013400535.1 Scopus umbretta
CCAGATTTTGTGACAAATATGTTTCTCTTCAGCCACACTACAGCTAAACTGTTTTGCCTGTAGCACTGCTGACAATCCAGCCATGATTAATTCTGTTCAGATGGAGCTAAGCTCCTCTTCCGTTTTATCATGCAGGCAGCAGTATGAAAGGCTGAGGAAACCGCTGATGTGCCCCTTCCTCTGATGTATTCTCTTTTAAATGCTTGACTCGGCCGAGAGGTGACCAAGCATCTCCTGAATGATTTGCATTGGAACAGGCACCTGAGCTTTTCCTCAGCCCAGAGTGACACAAGTGCTGGTACTTGGTGACTTGATGCTCACAATGTGTTGAATGCAACAGGGGAAGAGGTGAACCATAGGCAGACAGAGAAGGTGGCTGCAATTTGGGGCAAAGGAATAAGCTACCTACCCTGACCCATGTTCAACAGCAATGGAAACTATGGCTTGCAGCAAGCTGGACAACCATATCCCACATGCTTTTGCATAGGACTGTGTTGTGAACATACACTGGAATCAGATTTTAGACTAATTGCCATTTTACACGCTGCATTTCCCAGATAAACTGCTCATTGCCCTCTTGGGTGTTTCCTGGGTTTTTGTTTATGCTGTACAAGAGCACGCTGAGCCATATGAGCAAATAAGATCTCTGTCTGGTGTTGCACTTAGTGATAAAAATGTCAGAGGCTTGTGGCTGAGAGTCTAAACTAATGATAAGCATGGACCAAGAGCAAGTTTCTGATAAAGGTCTGTGTTATGCTAGAGAGATTTGTTTTTTCTTGCTTTGTTTTGTTCCCTGTTAGCCACTGCTGGAGGAACACCAAGCAGTGTAACCAATGAGTCTTTCCCTTACAGAGGAGTTGAGGACACTGACTGGGTGGATGCCTGTCTTGCTCCAGGAAGAACCAACATTGGCTCTCTCCCCGCAGCCTGGTCCAGGAGAACCCAACAAGCCTGCTATGGGTTGGGAAACCACTTGCTAATTGAGTCAACTTCTCTTTCCTGGTGAGCCCAAAGATTTGAAACAGATGAGTGTGAGTGAGACCTCAACATCTGTGGGATTGGATCTTTATAAAAACAATAAACCTTCAAGGGATTATACTGAAATTTTAATCTGTATTATCATTCTATCTATATGTGCATGATTATCAGCATTGCAAAATCGCCTGTCTCGAATTTATTATTTGGTATTTGATGTCCTCTGCTGCAAAGATTTTTCTGCCATCTAACTGTCTGTCCCCTGCTCAGCAAACAGTCCTTGCAACCCAGGCCCTGGGGAGACTACAGAGGAGATATCCTGTTATTATGGACAGTTGCTCATCTGCCTTGGAAGCTTCTGCCTGCACAACTTAATACACTACCCTCTGAAAACCCTTGGGAAGATGGAGAGATGTCACTGATTCCCAGTCTATTGCTAAATAACTATGCATGTGACATGGCCAGCACCACTGACCCGATTTCAGTGAACCCTGCGACATTTAACTAGAGGGAGAGCAACTCAGGCAAGAAAGACATTTAATTGGAACACACAAGGAAATATTCTGACTTGCCTTATGGCTACTAGCTAAGGGACTCCCTGCCCTCCAGAGCAGTTGCAGAGATTCAGCTGCATCCTGGACTCCTTATGTCATCATCTTTGGACGAAAGTATAAGAGGTAGCTTTTCCACTAATGCCCCACAAACGTCCCTGCAGCTGTAAAACTCAGAAGCAAAGACATTTTTGCCTTCCTTTCTTTAGTATGTCTTGGCATTAAATATTGTATCATGAGCTTACTGAAGACAGACAGACTTGACAAGTGCCAAGTTCCAATGCAGTAGTTTTTACAGTTCTTGTAGGCAGAAGAGCAAGCCGTCTTCAAAGCTAGCCTCTTAACACTGTTATAAAACAAAGATGCTGATAAAATCCTGATACCAGATCACATATTCTACACCCTGAGAGGCAAGCCACAGTGTGCAGGAGTAAAAAACTGACATTGAACTCAGCTCGTCACAAATAAACTTCACTGATGCAGCAGCATATATGGGAATAAATGTTTCAGCTGCTCATGTTGCAGTGCAAAGAGGCACTGTAACAAGCAAAAGAAATTAGAAATTCTCATTGATATAATTGGCACTGCTGAAACCTAGTGGGACAATTCGCATGACTAGAATGTTAAAATCCATGGGTTTAATCAGTTTAGGAATAAGTGAGTAGATAAAAGAAGTGGAGGTGGCAGTCTGCATTAAAGACATCATTACTTGATTTAGAGTTATTGATAACCCAGAACCAAAGGATGCTGAATGCATATGGATTAATGTGTTACCTAATAAAACCCAGGAGGCATGCTGGTACAGGGATGTTCCAGACTGTTAAATCAAACCAGAAAATAAGGTGAGTTATTCTTTAAGCACCTGTCTCTTCTTCATTCCTACTGCAGAAGGAAAACATGAAAGCACTGTTTTAAGGAGCTTTGATTGTAAGGATATATGCAGGAGTTGACAGAGTTTAAAGGTTTCTAAAATCACAGATGATAATGACTGCAAGATGATTACATTAAATGTGGGCAAACAGAGGGCAGTTGCAAAGAGCTAATTTCTCAACAGTAGAAGAAAAATACAAATGAAATTGATAGGGGGAAAAATTAGGCATGAAAGATGAAGGAAAATTGGCAGGTCTAACAGAAGAGTTTGTCAGAAAAAAGTATGGCTTTGCAATCAACAAAAGGCATGCTTTGGCTAAGAGCTCATCATCCTTATTCAGCTGCAAAGTCAAAGCAGCAATCAGGAACTGGAAAGATGTGTGATAAATGGGTTATACTGTATCAAGAAATACATGGCAGTCAATATAAACTGGGAGTCGTGCGTATAGAAAATTGATAAAGGAAACTAAAGACACGTTGAAAATAAGTGACTGGTAGAGCTAAGGACAATAAGGAGAAGTTTAAGTGTGTTAGGAACCAAATAAATACTATCAGTTGCATGGGTCCCTGACTAATGGAGATAATACTTTATTATATATTGGAGAAAGGGAGACTGACTTAAGTACTTCTTCTGGTCTCTATTTAAGAAAAAAACAAAATCAAAACTCATAAGAGGATGAAGAAGTACTTCCAGTCCATTAGTGTCTGAAGATATTAAACATCACATGCTAAGGTTAGATATTTTAATGTTTCCAGCTCTGAATGACTTGTACCCAAGAGTCCTAAAGAGTTCGCTGTGTTACCTATTGATTAGAGACAGTAACATAGAGTAAACAAATCTTTGCACGGAGGGAAAATCTCAGAAAACTGGGAGAACGCTAATGCTGTGTTAATATAGCAAAAGATGCAAGCAGCTTGTTCCAAATAATGGTAGGTCAGATAGCCAGATGTCAGCTGCTGACAAAGTAATGAGCAGAAGTATAATTGATGCCAGTCAACATGTTCTTACTGAAAGAGAACATGTCAAACCTGTTGTGATTTTCTTGGATTCACAAGTTTAGCTGATGAAGGTAACTATACAGATTTCTGTTCACTTAGTAACACATGACATTCTGATGAAAAAATAGACCTGTGATGATTTTACATCCATAAAGCACACCATAAATGGATTAAGAATAAACAGCTGTAAGACCTCTGAAAAGAGTTGTGAGGAAGAAAAACTCTTCAAATGGGATTGGTGTCTCACACAGCTCCACAATCAGAACTGGGCCCGATGCCTAATGATCTGCAAATAAATAAAAAATCTCAGCCAGTAAAGTTTATAGAGACATAAAGTTTGGCAGAGTAGTACATAAAAGAAAAAAGACAGTCATGGACCCTGAATTGCATTCAATAGCAAGTGGGTGCTTACAGACAAAATGCATTTTGATGTGGTTCAATGCAAAGCTAAGAAGAAAGAGGGCAAGCCATTCCTACCAAAAGTGCCTCTGTACTCATTGACTCTGAATAGGACGTAGAGGCTATGGCAGACAAGTGATGATCATCTTGTACCATCGTGTGATAAAGGGGGCTAATAAGAGCCTTGAACGCAGAAGAAAAAAAATGTTTCTTGCTTCTCTGGTGTAGAGAGCTTATTTTGCATTTGTATATCAGTATTAATGAGACCAAGTCTAGAATAGTGTGTTCAGTTCCAGTGTCCATCCCCTAAAGGATGCTGAAAAATCAAAGAGAAAACAGCCACTAAAATGTTGAGAGGGATGGAGAAAGTGCCTTACAATGGGAATCTCAGTGTTTAGTTTGTTTAGCTTACCAAAAAGAAGACTGAGAAGTGACTTGCTTGCAACTTACAAGAACCTTCATAGGGAGAAAATACCAGCTACTAAAGGGGTCTCTAATCTAGCAGAAAAAAACAGAGTAGGAGTTACAGACTGGAAGCTGAAGCTGTACAAATCTGTGCTGAAGATGAAGCATGAACCTCAACAGGGAAGGTGGTTAACCAGGAAACAGCCGTTGGAGTAAGATACGGATGTCCCACCCCCTGCTGTCCTTAAATCAAGACTAAATACTCATCTCAAACACAAGTTCTTCCTGTCATTACAGTGGCAATGCAGTAAGAATGCAAAAGACCTGTGGTGCACAAAAGGTCAGACTGCTTGATCAAACTGTGATTCCTTTTAGCCCGAAACTCGGCAGACTCAGGAATTACATTTGCGTTCACTTTGTCAAATGAGCTGTACTGTAAAAAACTGATCTCCAAGAAATAAAGACAGGGTCTGTTCTTGCAGACTGCAAACATGTTATTTCCCTTCTGCTGACTGTCTGCCATGGAAGCACATGAGTAACTTGGAGAATCACAACTAACACTGTGCTGTTCCTTCACCTGTCTTCCTTTTCGTTGCCTTTAGAGGTTTGGGTAGCAATCCCTAAAAATCAGCAAAACTTGAGCACAAGATCATCCACGGCATAGCATTGTGGAGAGTGTTGAACTGATTCCTCTCATCTGGAAGACTGTCTTTAACCAAAACACTTTGGTATTACTCAGTAATATTGTGTTGTGCTGTAGTGTAGCAGGAAAAGAATTTGTACAATGCAGGACCAGCTAAAGGGAGCCACAGAGCCATGACAGGTCTTTAATTTCCAGGGTAAAATGGCACTGTAGTCCAAGAAAATACTTCCAAAACGGTCTGGGGCTGTTTTAGTCATCCAGTCAGACTGGCTGCATAGCACAGACTATAGGAGGGTAAGAAATGCCTAGATTTATGGGGGATCTCCACCACTGACAGACCATGTACTAGTCCCCACTAGCCAGAGGGCACTGCACCTCACCTCCTATTTGAGGTGTGAACACTTGTGTACTGTTTCTCTGTCTGCGAGCCCAGGGGCTGGCTCCTGCAATGTGAGCCTAACTTGTCCCTGCAATCTGAGCAAAGGGAAAAGAATGGAAAGAGCCAAAGGGAAAAAAAATCTCAACTCCATCTTGCAGCTAATTATTAATCATATGCAGTTTTCCAGCATTTCCACAGTAGTTCCTTGGTCCCCTCAGGACTATGCCTTAGCCTTATGAATCAGAAACAAGCTTTTCTTTTTCTCTTTCGCCACATCTTTTTTGATTCTTTTGCCTCTTTTCTCCTCCCCATCATTCATTCATTTCATTCCTTCATTCCTTTCTCTGATCCTTCTTTCCCCAGCTCCTACTCTCCAGCTTCTGTTCCCTGTATCTTCTTCTCTTCCATCATCTCTTTTGCTCCATACTGTTTTCTCTCATACCCCCTCTCTCATAGCTCTACTTCAGCAGTGCCCTGACACAGAAAAAGTGAGCTGTTCCTATAAGAATAATACAGCTGCAGCTCCGGCCTATTTAATGAAAGCCTGGAATATATGGCAAGAACAGCTTGTGAGTCCCTGAGGTAGAGGTAATATTTTGTATTAATATTTGATATCTTATTTAGGATGCTAAATCAGATGCATGAAATCTCTCAGGAAGAATTGAATGCAGAGTTCTGTGTAAATGATATAGTGCTAAGCCAGGCTGCTGGACCACCCGCTCTTGTCTTCCAGCCAGACCTCTCTGAGCTGCCCTGGTTTTAGATGGAGCACAACATGCTGCCAATCTGAGAACCAGGGGAATAGTATTCATGAAGCCCCTATATTGCTTAGGTTAAAATTTCCTGCAACTGAGCCATCCTCCAACTTTTGTCTTGAGTTATTTCTTTCTCTGGTGGAGTGCCTAACCCCAAATGCTGAGTCAGATCCCTTCCCATATACCTTAGATCAAGAAAAGAAGAGCATTGTGCATTTTTTTTCCCTCTCTCTCTCTCACACACACACACATATGCAGAAGGACTTCACCCCCTCTCTGCATCCACATATATGTGGCAGGGTGGATTAAAAAAAAAACAACTGTCACTCTCTCAAAAATGCATAAAGCCAAAGTGATTTGGCCCCTGTTGAAGATGAAGAGTTCCCAGCTTTCCCCTCAAAGCTTCATCTGATTAATGCTTGTACTCTCCCTCACGTTACCCCCAAAACCTGTATTTGTACCCCTTGCCTTTCCTGCAGATGATATGGAGACCCTCAGCTCCAGAGCAACATCATTCTTCCAGATCTGCTCCTGCAGCTCCTGGCTGAGCTCTTCTCTCCCCTTCCTGAAACCCTGCATCCTGAGGTGGCACTAGCAATAGCCTCTTTCCCTTCCCAAGCCTAAAAGGCAGGGTAGCTCTGGGCATGTTTTGTTCTCATTGCATTTTTCTGTACTTGGAGGGGTGTGAGGGAAGGTGGATGAATTCTCTGTTTGTCTGTCTTCTGCCCCTACCTTGAAAAATATCTCCTTCTTTCCTGGGAGAAGATGATGGGGTGGGAGGCAGTAAGGAACAGGAGGCAGAGGCAGAACCTGCCTCTCGCTGGAGCCCTCATTGCCTTTTCTGCCCCAGGAGGCAGGTGAGATTGGGGAAGATCTGTCCTTCATGCCACAGGCATGGTTTGTGTTCAGACAGGCATCAATGATGCAGGACTTGTAGTCTGACAGGAATCATGAGGTTTGGGAAAAAATGATTTCTCTGGGCTCGAGTTTTGGTCTCGGGAGGTCAGAGCTATAAGAAGCTATGATCTTTGTGTACGGCTTCTTGAAGCTAACATTGCCATCTGCTCTGCCCTCGAGAAGCCCTAGCCACAATGGCTCCTCACTGTGTGTCTACTATCCTTCATCTAGGCACTTTCCAAAAATGCCCTACCTGACAGGGCTTCTTTCTCGAGGATGCAGTATCTCAGCATGACAGCCACCTCAGCAAATGGGGCAGCGGAAGAAGGGAGGTTTACCTGCCCCACAAATACCCAGAAGGACAGTAACAGGAGTAGCAAGTTAAAAAACATGCTTTTTTCCTTCTGGGCTTGGGCAGACTGACAGCCACAATGAAATGTGTGGGTGTCACTTGGCAGGTGTGAATCGTTCAGGCAAGCTACAGTACACAGATTTAGTTGTTTTAAACTGTCTTCATACATCAGACCTCGCCGCCCCTTACGCAGATTTATTGCCACAATCTTTCATTGAAAGGATTAATGTGATCCAGACCTGGCTGCTTTGGACATTTGCATCAAGGCTGCCAGCCTGGTAGTCGACATTTCCTCCATGGCCGTTCCTTTCCCGAGTCATTTAGGAGAAGATCAATGCAGGGAAGGGGAAATTCTGGCATCCTTCAAGTAAAGCAGTGTTCTGTCAGTAAAATGACTCTCTGTGGCCCCTCTCTGCTAATACACAGCGCATTGCCTCAGCTGAGCAGAGAAATCCCACCCAGGGCCTGGGGGCAGGTTTGGAGAGGAGCTACAGCCAGAGGTCTGAGCACGGCATCTGGAAAGTCACAGGTTCTGTTGTTAAACTCTGAGGCTGACTCACTGCATGACCTTTGCAGGCAAACCACCTCCCTTTGCTGAGCTTGTTTTCCTGCGTGAGAGTTAGGGCTAATGGTAGTGACATAGCTAGGTGCAAGATGGGGAGTCTAAACTTACTACTGTGAGCAAAAAATCATTGTTGATGTTGAGCAGTCAGGCATGTGCTTGTGTGTAGTGTTTGGCAGAGTCCGGTGTTAGATCTGGCTTCATACAATGACACGATTTTTTTTTTTTCCTGAGGAATAGTGATCAGGCTTATTTCAAGAATAAATCAGAATAACTTTTCTGAGGAAATTCTTCTAATTTCCTCATGGAAGCAACACAAGTATTTTCCCACCCCAAAGCTACCACTTCCTTCTCGCTCTCATTCACTGCTGGCTAAATGGGAGCTTTTTTTTATCAGGCTGCCTTCCAGCACGCTTAACCTACCAGTTCCTCAGCAGAACCATTACACTTTGGGGGAAGCAATATACCACTGCCACCATGGACAGACAGCCCTGCCTCCCTTGGTCCGCGTGGTGCACACACGTGGTTGCTCCCCATATGCATGGATTACTCCCTCACCATGATTAACCATTTTTTCCTATGGCTTCTTGTTTGATTTTTTTCACCTCAGGGCTGCGAAACTGAGTGACACTTTGTTAGATGCACATCCTTGTTTCTCTGTGCATTTAAGCAAGCTGGAGGATGCTGGCCGCTCACTACAAGCACAGACCTGGAGGCTCTGCAGAACTGTGTTACTGCCAGAGAGCCTCTCTCCAGTACTGTACGTGGCTCCCAAGGGCACATTTTCTTCCTGATATAAAATACACTATTCTTCATGTCCTTCTCTTGGCTACTGCATCCAGTCCTATTTTGGTCATACACGTTTGTGCTATTAATGGTCTCCTAAAATCAGAGCTTATCAACATTGGCTCTGGACTCAGGGCTTCTTTTATTTTATCAAAGGTGCATTGACATTCTTCCATCTAATTTACTTCTCTTCTTTTTGGCTTTTTTTGATCAAATTGGTCAGAGGGACATGGTAATAAGCAAAAATTCAAAAATAGAACTCTGATAATAACCTTCTACCCCTAAAATTTTCTTGCTTTTTGGAGCTAGGAATTCAGCACTTCCCCTACAACTCCAACTTTAGAAACTACTTGGTTTTGATTTTCCCAGTGCCCATCAGAAACTCTAGGTATTGGCTCTCTGAAACAAGCACTGTCTGTTTAGCAGGGAAGGTAAATAGGAAGAAGGCTGATAGTCATCCTCACCCTATTTAGTTTTTGAACTAATTTCACTGAGGTTGAACATTGCTTCAAGCAGTTCTGTAAGGGATCATGTCCCCTAGCTAGGCTGCCATATCCTCTGTTTGGGGCATGGAAATAAATCCATGAGATGCTGGAAGGCCACCTGTGGCCCCAGAGTCCAGAGAACAGTGTAGCCTTTTAGAGGTGGCAAAGCATGTTTGCATTTGCATCCCTCCTCCAGGGCAATCAGTCATACACACTGGCAAGGTCTAGTATGGAAATGTATCTGGCTCTGCTTTGCAGATCTAGCAGATCATCTAGGTGAAGCAGGGGGTAACTGGTGCTTCAAAGCAGAATACAGCTCTTGGAAAGCACCGAATGCTATGAACAGACAGCAAAGGCGGTGGTTCTGTTAGCTGCGGACACCAACACCTGTGCTGCTTCTTTTCTTCACCCGGGGTTTGGAGGACTGTTTGTGGGCAGAAGCATGTCTTTTTGATATCATGCATTGCCCTGCATTGTTCTGCCTTTGCCTATGTGCAAGCATGTTGCCAAACTTGTTAAGGCTGCAAGCGCTTCCCGCTAGCTGTCCCTTTGGCTGCATACCTCCCCTTTCCCCCCATGCCTGCGTGCTTCCACCTACAAAAATTTAAAAAAGAAGGGTCTTTTTTTTCACTTCTGAAGTACAGTTCAGAGCTTCCTGGGATTTCATTCAGGCCAGAGTCAAAGCAAATCATCTTCAAAGATTCTCCTCGAACTGCTCCATCCCATAATCTTCACATCCCCCTTCCCTACTCAGCCCAAACAGCTCTTGCCATTTTGCCAGTAGTTTATCTTCAGTTGCAGGTAGTAACAACAAAGGCCTTCCTCATTGCCAGCCTGATTAGTTTTATCAGTCAGCCTGCCATGCTGCTTTTGTCTGAGATTTTCCCCTACAAGCTTCTCTCTCTTATCTGTAAACTGTGGTGGAAATGTTTGGGGTTTAGCTTTGGACTGAGGTCCAGGAGGCTTTAGGCTGTCAGCCATTCAATACACCAAATGGAGAAAGTCCTGGTGAATCCTGTGCAACCTCCCACTGGACAAACAAAATGTAGGACAAAAATCACCTGAGCTCCATTCACCTGCTTATGTTTCTTCTTAGGGCCCGATTCATCCTTTCTACTGATTCGTCCATCCAGTGATGATCAAAAGACATTCAAATGGCTTTTCTTGGGGGAGGAAAGCCTGGAAGTTGTCCTCTACTCCATCAGAGTTTCTCAGCCTCTCAGAAATGTTTAACCAAGTCTTGCAGAACTCTCTCTGCTGTAGTGCTGTGTAACGGGCCTCTCCCTGGTCATCAGGTCATATTATCACAGATAATCAGAGCATATCAGTTTCACACAAAACTCAGCCGGACAGGCAAGGCAAGACAGTCTCCAATGCACCACAAATCTCTCACTCGCATCACACATCACTTTGCTTTCAGCAAGACCACCCTGTCACAGCATATAATGTATAGTACCCGTCTTACAGGGCAGCAGGGAAAATCAAGTTATAGCTGTAAAATGTTTTATTGCTAAGGCCTATTTATTCTTTTTGCCTTTATTCTGAATCTGAACATCTCAATACCTAGGTTTCTGTGTTTGTTTTAGTGATTTTTCACCATCACTCCTCAAAAAACACTTCCTTCTTCTCAGTAGCACCAGACAATGGAGTTTTTTTCAGACTGCAGCAGGGGAGGAACCAGTGTGCCACAGTACAAACGATCACAATGTAAGGAAATACAGCCAGGAACCAACACAGAGTGCAAGAGGTTTCTTGCCCAAAGGAAAGTCACGTGGAGGAACATGATGAACCTGCATCCAGCTTCCTCTCCATCTTTCAGACCACAGTGAGCAAGGAAGGATCGTGTGGGATCACAGAGACATGGTGGGATGTTACTCACAACTGGAGCCATGGTCATGGATGAGTTACAGGTTGTTTAGGAAGGACAGGCAGGGGAGAAGAGGACAGGGAGTTCAGTCCTATGTAAAGAAGCTCCTTGACTGCACAGAACTGCAATGAAATGGTCAGTCCCTGAATGAAGGTCAGCAGAGAAAGAAACATGGGGATGTTGTATTTGGGTTCCACCACAAACCACCTGACCAAGAGGAGGAAGTGAATGAGGCTTTCTAAAAACAGCTAACAGAAGTCTCCTTACTGCAGGCCCTGATCCTCACAAAGGGTATCAACCATCAAGACATCTGCTCGGAGGGCAACAGGAAAACCAGGAATTTCCTAGGAAGCTCAAAATGCTGCAGGGACAAAGCAATGTTCTTCTTCCTGCTCACAGACAGGGGAAAATGGTGGTGAATGTGGCCACAGAGAGTAGTTTGGACCACAGTAACCATACAATAACTGAGTTTAAGATCTAGAGGAGGGTTGGGAAGGTAAACAGCAGTTAATACTCTGGAATTTCACAGGGAAAACTTTGCCTTTTTTTAGAGAATTTCTAGGCAGAATCACTTGAGAAGAGATTCTTAACCCATGAGGGGTTAAGATACCCAGGAGGACTGACTGATTCTTAAACCAAAATTACGGAGAGCTTAGCAACAAACAATCTTAGTGGGCAGGAAAACTGGATATTTCAGCAAAAGGCCCATTTGGATAAGCAAGGAACTTCTGAATGAATTAAAATGCAAAAGGAGAGCATACAGGCAGTGGAGACAAGGATCGACATCAAAGGAGGAGTATAGAAACATTTCTTGGATCCTTGGGGATGAAATAATGAAGACCAAAGCAAACAAGGAACAAAGCGAGAGAGATTGGAAACCTCAGCAAGAGATGTCCAGATGGGATTCATTTTAAAAAGTCAAGGCTAAAATATTGCTAGCAGATACTCAGCAAACAGAAGATATGTGAAATGTTTCTGGTAACAGCATAGGTCCTAGGGAGAGGAGGCACCAGCTAAACAGAAAGTTTTAATACAAAAATGTGCTGAAAATGGTCCTTGTTGCTTTGGGCACCTAACAAAGATGGGGAACAATCTGACTCTTGCAAGAGTTTACATCAGCTGTTTACTTGTAGCACTTCTGGCAATTGCTGGAACTGGAGATCAGAGAAAAATGATGAGACCAGTCAGAGGGCTAGAAGGTCAAATTTACAGCAAGTATTACAGAAGTTAAATCTATATCTGCGATAATAGATGACCAAAAGCGAACACAGCTATTCATCAATAGCTAAAGGGCAAGGCTGCTAAGGAGGCAGGGAGACAAGCTGGCATAAGTAGGAGCAAAAGAGAATATTCCAACTTGGTGTCAGGAAAGTTACATGGCCAAAGTTGCACTGGGTCATAGAAAAGTTTCCTGTAGGCAGAGATGGAAACTCTCTCTACTTTGTTCCACTTGTATGGTGATCTCTGTGCTGGGTAACACAGTGATCTGTGCCAGCAGTGGGTGGGAGTTTTTGGAGTCAGGACGTGAGAGGGGCAAGGAGAAAATGGTGTCAGGTCCTAAGAAGGGAACAGTGCCACTACGTTTGATTTTCCTGGCTTTCTGCCCACCATATGCTCTTCTGCCTTCACCTGAACCAAAACATCCACCAGGGACCGCTGCAAGAGATCAGGGTTCGGCTCAGAACCTGAGGTTCGGCTGATTTCTTGTAACAATTTTTTCTTTTGGTCTTATTGTGACAGAACTGACTTATCTCTACCCAGCATGACACAGCGCAGCAGGAGCTACAAACATCTCCCATGGACCCGTTTCCTCTCTCCAGGCAAGAGTGTTAGTCAAGTCGCTCAGTTCCTTTGCAGTAAAGTCCCATTCAGTCAGACAAAAGGGACACAAACAGAATTCGGATTAAGAAGGTGTTGGAAAAGAGGGGGGGAAGGATGCTGGATGTTTGGGAGAAGTGAATCCTTCCTCATTGGGGGCCATTTGGAGAGGAAAAATCAAAATGGGGCCAGGAAAAGAGACCTGCATATCTGGGATGAACTGAGTGATATGTAGGGTAGGGAGAGGCTGCATCATGGTTCCCCAGTCCTGCCCCCTCTCCCCACCACACACCCCCACTTCGGGAGGGCCTGCCTACTAACTTTTTGCATCCTATCTCCTGGCTCTGCCACACTGGAACTGCAGCTGCAGATTTAACTCTTAACGCAGGCTTCAGAGAGAAGTGGCAGCTTTGGGTAAGTGCAGTCTGGTCAACTGGAAAGCTGCCCTGTCCGTGCAGATGGCAAAAGGCAGGCGACTCCCCCATCTCCCCCGGCCGGCTCACACCTTGCGGTGCCCCGACAGAGTGCCGAGCTGTCAAGAGAGGAATCCCTCACTCGCCCCTGACAGCTGCAGAGCCATGAGAGCGAAGAGCACTTGGTAATGATGTGTATGCTTTGCTCTGTCAACACGAAGATTTGTCCCCCCCCTGTCCACCCTCCCCAACCTCACCCTGCGGCTGGATTTCAGCCAGTGGAAGCCCTTTAGAAAATGGAAATGGATGCATCTTTCACAGTCATTAGTGTGGATCGTGCTAATGGGATGTCATGATAAATACTGACAGTTAGCTGAGGGCAGCAGCGTTCACTGTAAGACTCCAAATGAGAGGGCAGCAGATGCTACAGCAAGCTCAAAGTGTGCCTGTGGAGGGGGAGGATGCAGTGGGAAGGCGAAGGCAAGCTGGCAGGCAGGCAGGCTGGTGACGAGATAACAGAGCTTGCTGCTTCAAGGTCACCAGCCCGAGAGCAGTCCTGGGTGCTAGCAATGGCTGCAAACAGAGAGCAAGGGGGGTAAGGCCCTGCAGCGGGGGGGGGGGGCGGATTTTNNGGGGGGGGGGGGCGGATTTTGCATCTTAGAAAGGCAAGGTGCCGCTGAGACCTCAGGAGGATCCCATGTTACAACAGACATTAGCATAGGAGAGGAATGAAGGGAGCTGCAAGGCAGGAGGGGAGCACGGGCAGGATCACAAAAGTGCTACTGAGCACCATTAGCGAGGGTAGTTTCAGGGAAGAGATGAGATGCTGATGTTCAGGGTAGAGGATTACTTGACTTGCATTATCATTTGAGCTCACACACACACGAAAAAATGAGCTTAGAGCTTTGGTACCTCAGGGAACTGACCAGCATAACTATAGTTAGATAATTATACCATTAAATCTATGCTAATACTACTAAGGCTGGTCATGAATTTTTTAACAAACCAGTGTTTCACTGGAAAATACCAACTGACTTTATCAAAGATGAAACTTTTCTCAAGGACAAGCAAATTTCAACTAAAAAAAAAAAAAAA
>VZTL01032948.1:0-16510 GCA_013400535.1 Scopus umbretta
ACCGAGAGATCTAGCACAAAGTGGGAAGCAAGTACAATACGGGTGGAGGGGGAGGAAGGGAGGGTGGAGGGAAAGCAGTGAACATACCGAAGCATTCAGGCCTGTGAAACAGGAGGCCCTAGTTTTCTCTTCATTCAGAAAAGCATCGATTTCATCCAGCGTGGTTGGAAGAGCCTGAAAAGCCTACAAGAGAAAGGATGCATGTGTTACACAGCAATGCTAGTGAAGCACTCAAGTTTGCTAAAAAGAAATCGAACAAGCCATAAAATGTTTTGTAAGTTTTAATCAGGGTGTCACACACTCAAAATTTAACACAGCAAGATTCCCCCACGTTCTGGGCAGAGAAAGGCTGCTAGAAGTACTACTACATAACAAAGACACACAATTAATTGCTCCTTAGTTGCCTACCTTGTGCAGGTACATATGCTCACAGACTTGGTATAAGCCAGGGGCTATGCTAGTTAAGCCATACAAATATTTCTAGAGGCTGGGAAGACCTCCAGGTAAGTAGACAGGCCCAGTTCAATTCTTTTGTGGTGCTCCATTAGAGCAAGAAGCCAGAAAAATATGGCCTCCAATTATTTCCATGAACATGAGACTATAGATTTTAACTGAAATTTCAGATCGAATTTTCTCTCTCCTGTGCACAAAACAAAGTGGTAGTCAGAAGATATCCCAGCACTATTTAAAAGTGCTTTAAAAGGGTAAATGGCAATACTAACAGAAGTACACATGATCTTCCACTGGTAGCCTTCTAATATAAAACATGTAATATTCTTGCTGGAGAAGTCAGAATGGTGTAAATCATCCAAAATTGAAGAGATATGTGGAGATTTGTTTTTGTACGTACAGTTTGAAATTCTTTTGGAAGATGTTGATCTGGACCCAGTTTGCAGACCTGTCGAGCTTTTTTCAGCAATTCCTTGCAGTTCTCTGTAAGAACTCGCTTCCTATCATCCAGTTCACGAAATTGTTGCTGTTAGAAAAGAGATTAAAGTTATTGAAATACACTTTTTTTTTTTTAACTTTATTGTAAACTTTCAGAGGTGACACTAGCACACTGGCAACAAACAATATCCGAATCAGAATGTAGGTGAAATCAGACTGCTTAAAGATAAAAAAATCTTTTTAATTTTGATTGATGATGGAAGTCATTCTGCCTCTCTGCTTGCAGTCAACAGATGCCAAGGTAAACTGATCAAAAGCATATTCTTGTAATATAGCTAAATTTATTTTCTCTCAACTAGACAACTGTGCATGTAGATTCAATATATATCTTAAAATAGACTATTTTACAGGAAATGCCCTATAAGCCAACACACAGCTACTGTGAGCCTTGTTTTTATTGCTCCCATTTAACTGTATTTATCTGCTTGGGAAAACATAGTGGTGAATGGTATTTTAGCTGAAGTTTTACAGGGTAAACATCATTTAATTACACAATTAAAAGTACTTCCTTTGCTGTTTTATTTTCTGTCTCTGTAATACAGCCAGCAATACAAAATGGAAACATACATAATTTTTTACACTAGTGCTGAAAAATAAGTGAGAAGCAGGTACAGTTTCTGGTTTTGAACAGTGGTCTCAAGGCTAAATTCTTCGGAACTTACTACAGGTAAGTGGCCAACCCAGCCCTATGACTTTATAATGCAATGTTACTACGACAGTAGTTCAAACACAATACACAAAATATGACACCTTTAAGAAACACTAAGCTAAAGATTATCTCAAATAAGCAGTACTCAGACAAAAACCTTGGAGACCCTTAAGTATCTCTTCCCTTTTGCCCCCAGAAATCTCACTCAGTTATCTCTATACATGTGGTGCCTACTGCAGGCCTGCTGCTTCCACATGCTGAGCTGGCAGGGCCTGGCAGTAGCTGCTTGCTGCTGTCTCCCAGCTCAGGCGACCACCCAACTGCTGATAGCTGGGAGCTGCCAACCACATAGAAGTGAAAAGGAGTACATACCAAGACACTGGAGCTTTTAATCCAAGTTATTTTAGTGTACATTTACTCAGTGATTACACGCACCATCCACCTTTTAACAGAGAGTTACACCACGAGAACACTGTCTTTCCACTTTTTTCAGAGGCACAAAATTCTAACTCAAAATCCATATGCACAATATTTTGCTTCAGAACTTTCTTCTGACAGCTTGGAAAGTTTAGTTATGTTCCTACACTTGGGAGAGCTTTATGTTCCCAACTTTTTATTGTTGTGTATTTCAGTTAAATATGGGCGCCCTCCAGTGGCAAAAAAAAATGCAATGTGTTCACTTGGAGACTATACAGTTAGATAAATGTTTACTCCACACTTTAAAAATAGAGGACATAGACACTGACAGCAACTTGCAATACTTCCTGGCAATTTAATCAATCCTTATTAACTAAATACAACTGAAGCAGTAGAAACAGATACAATCATGAGTGATCATCAATGGAGTTCTCACACTCACTTAAGAATTAGGGCTGCTGTTCTCTACAGCATGTATCAAATTAAAAATCCTGTTTTTCCTTCCCTCCACCAAGAACTAGGAAATAGATTGTGGATTAGAGGTAAGCATTTCACAATCTTCACAAACACAATGTAAAGATATTTTTCTACACTGTGTTGATTTTTCAAAAAGGTTTTAAAAAAAAAAAAAAGGCCTTTTTAGACACCTTCATAAAGTCTACTGTAGAGAAGGAGGGAAATGTCACATGGGGACAAGAAGGATTGGCATTAGAGCTATACCGATAATACATCAGTAAGTGGGTGATGGCCCTCCTTTTGTTACAGCCAAGATCTTATGTCATTCTGAATTAGCACAAATAAAGCTGTACACCACAATGCTTATGTTCCATTACATACCTGTATATGCCCTGTAATACATCCATTAAACAATTTTTTAGGAACATTTTAGAATGTTCTAAATTAAAACTGGACTGTATTTTGGATCCTAGAAATTTAAAAGCCAACTGGCTTCATCTGAAAAGCGTATGACCTCATGATAACAAAGGCAAAGGATCCAGTGAAAGGCAACACACCCATACTTTTTTATATAGGAAACATCAATTTCATACATATGTGTTTTACTATTTCCAGAGACAAAGTCAATTCTGAATCATCTGAAGTAGGGAGTCTAAGCTCTCAATCGTACATAAAGCTCCCACTTGAAAATTTGCAGAGCTGCATGAAACAAATTTCGAGCTGATGTCCAGGCACTGAAAATCTGAAATAGCTTCAACATTGAATATGCCTGACCCAACCATAAGGCAATTAAAATTCTTAAGGATGTGAAAAGGAAAATACATGTTTGGGCAGAGGAAAACCTCAACATTTTAACAGGAAGACTGGGAAGCAATAGACATTTGATGTGGTTATGAAGCATGTACTAGAATAATTGCACTGACAGTTCAAAACCAAGGTAAGTCTCAATTTTCATGCAGCTTTACTAGTTGATTGTCATGGCCACATGTTAAATAAAAGTTATCTAAACATAAATAAATAAAAATACACAATTTTGATTCCTTCTCCCCCTATATATTCAAAACTGCATGGCAATGTTAAGGTTCCTGTTGATTTCCTGAAGGTGCCTCAATAAAACCATCTAGATAAAAAAGTAAGTAGAAAGAATTACCATTTTGAACAGAGAGGCTACCCAGAAAAATCATAGCCTAGACAGCTTTACATTTGTTTCAGCCAACAGCATAAGAACCAACTTGAAAAGAGCTTTATCTGGGTACTTCAGGAAAGTTCTGTACAAGTGCAGGGCTGTGATTACAGCTTCCTGAAAGGCATCTACCAAACAGCAGAATCCGGTTGTGTTCTGTATGCACAAGCAATTTGTATTCTGTTGTGCTCATCAGTACTGCAACTGGTTTTGTGCAAAAGAAGAAGCTGCTTAAAGAAAGTATAGTTTACCGGTAGACAACGTTCTCTCATGAATTTGTGTTCGAACACATGCTTAGTGACAGCATTTAATTATTTGAAGTTTGGAGATATATACATAGAAAAACAAGAATCTGCATTTTCTTAAAACTTGGCTTAAGGAGTAAATGCTGCAATGTACATACTGAGTATTAATACCAATTATTTAAACAAATTTACACAAAATAAACCTGAAAACTAACAAACTATCAAAGCAAGACAATTAGCAAGACTCTTTCAAACAACCATCATAAACATGCAGGCAACTGTGCCAATTATCTAATGAGCAGATGGGGCTAACAATCCTCCCTAATGTTCAGTATAGGTCACAAACACAGATTTGCTTCTTAGGCTCATTAAATAAATTAAATACAAGAGTTGTTAAAATAACACTAAAGCTCCCACTTGCACTGTGATGACAAAATACAAACCCCAGGAATCTGTTGGTGCTAACTTGACTTGTTCAAAAACACGTACTTTTTTGGCCTTTCCACCTAAGCAGTTAAAAAACCCACCATAAAGGAACAACCATGCTGCTCTCTCCACAGTATCCTAGTGCCAACTCACAGAAGGAACATACGTGATCTTCTCTTAGATGTACTAAGTGGGGTTTGTGTTTGCTTCAAATCTTAATCAGATATTTACTCAGGTATTACAAAGACTCAAGACTGCTTGGGAGACAAACACCATGAGTGATGCTAAGTATTAACAAAGCTTCACAGCTGCTTTGGTGGGTACTCACTATTCCAATTTCAATGAATGCACCATGACCAGCACATGGCGTACAAAAATGTCTGATGATTAAATAGAGAATTAACAGTCCCATAATTGTAACTTTTAGGCTCCAATTCAGTTCACTACACAGCTGTTGTACAACATACTTAGTTCTATTTCTGCTTGGTTTCCTCCTTTTGGCAGGTTTGTTTGTTTTATAAAAACACGCAGTAACTGTTTGCAAGACTTCCTCGAAGTGTTGCAATGGCATCCTCACGGGCAACTTCGGAGCAAGACTACCTTATCACAGTACTGCTGTAGACAAAAAATTTATCACAGCCAAAGCCACTAAGAAGTTGGCGGGAAGGGCCAATTTAAACATACTATTTCAAATAACATTTAATATGAGATGAAGCTAAGAAATATTGAGTTTTCCCCAGGAAAGTGCCTCTCTCAAGGCAGAAAATAAGAAATAAACTACACAGTCTACAATATACATCATTCAAAGGGCAACACAGGAAAGAGAACGTCTAAAAAAAGGGGGCTAAAGACTTAGTTCAAAAACTCAACATGCTGTCTATGGGAAAAGAGTGGCTTTGGACTTCCATGTACGTGAAAACTTAAGATGCACTTGAATTCTAAGAAGAGTTTTCCTCCAGAGCTGTTAAACTTCTCGAAGTTCTAATCACTGGGATTACTGATTTCATGGTTTTTAAATCTGTTTTAATGATCCTAGAACCAAACCCCAGCTATGATATCAATTCCTTTACTTAAGTGGTTGCATAACCCAGTAATGATAAATAATGGGACCTCAGCTGACTCAAACACCTCTTCACTAGAGAAGGAGGCAATTTTTGTTTAACCAGGAATTACCAGAACGTTTACAAGTCCTGTCTGCTGATCTGACCAGACATCTACCTATACACCAGCCCAAGCTACTCTCTAAATGAAGAAGATGGGGGCAGATAGAACTAAAAACATTATTTGTAATGCATTCTTTCTCCTTACTGAGCTCTAGCAATGAAGGAATTAGCATTGGATTTTGATAAAGTCTGAATAACAGCTGCATCTTGAAAGAACGAATGCAGCATTGATTTTCCAAGTAACAGCTGGACTTGTCTCTGTCTTCAAGTTACTTTTTGCTCCTCTTAGGAAATTCTCCTCTTCCTAATTTTTCCTGCAAATGATGACACTTATAACCTCAAGTGGTTTTCTAAATACATGCTAAGGCCATTCTTTCTGGAAGTGCATATCCATCCAAAACAACTATCATTTACCTTTTGAACTGCTTTCCAATTTAACAGCAATTTTTTTTTTTTTTTTTTTGTGGATCAAATTGAGTTAGCGGTGCGTTAGTTAATCCGACTCTTGCAAGACAAGGAAAAATCTGACCATCCTGTACTTTGACAGTTTCTTCCCTGGTACACTGAAAGACTGTACTACTACACAGATACAAAAATTGACCTCTGTGTACCAACCCTCTACTCTTAGAAAAGAGTACTTGTCTGTGGAACTAATTTGTCAGAGACTGCCTGTAAAGGTCTGTTCAGGTAAAACCTGAGCACAGCATAACTTCCTAATATGATCAACAGAAGGACTGTTTATCCTCCTTTCTGTCCTCCAAAAAAGGCATTTAATTGCAGTATGAGAAAATAAGCTATGAAAGAAAAGTAAAAAAGCTCTGCTCTACTCTGATACAGTACTTTCTAGTTCATCTTGAGCTTGCATCTCCCATGTGGGTGGGGGCTACCTGTCTGCAACAAGTAAAATAATATTTCCAAATAACAGCTAGCTTTTTTACACACGCTATGTATTATAATAAAAAGATCCAGGACATGATGACTGTTCAGCACATTTTCACAGAAGCTTAGCTGTCTTAATTGAGGAAGGCAAAGCTCCTATTCAGCTTTAAATGAAGAGGCTGAAGTTGAACTACAGAAATCAAGGCTAAATATTTAGCAGTATTAATACCCATTTCTAAAAAAAGACACAGAAGTATCCTTTTCTACACCCTCAAGGCTTCCACATTAGATGTTTTAATAGTAGATATCCCAGAATTCACAGAAATGGTTACCTCTGCAGCTCTTAGCTGTACACTTGCTGCTTTATACTCTGCTTCTAGTCTGTTCTTCTCAGCAGCTACTGTAGTGCTCTGAAGAACCAAATCTGCTTTCAGGATGTTCAGTGATATGCAGTTCTACAGCGGAAAACAGAAAGTGTCACTTTTTTTCACAAGAGACTCAAAACTGATGTAATCGCTTCCAGGCTTTAGAGTCATGGCATACAATTTCACACTGTGTTGAGTTCTTCAACACTGCTCTCTGCCAAATTCAATGAAAAAGAAAGGTGACTTACTGGTGACCCAAGCTCTTCAAGATGTATAGTCCCCATGTACTTTTAATCTGTAAGCATATACGTATCACTTGCATAAACCATTTTACACCAAATTTCCTCTATTTCCCTATGCCATATAGTTCCATGCAAAATGTGAGAAAAGACAAAGGCGTCTCAATTCTTTCTCAGAGACAGAATCCAACAGTGGATTTTGGTGGACTTCATAAATCACACACAGAGATGGAAAAGGTCAAAAAATAAACACATAAGATAGATGCCTCTCATTGACAATGCAAGATGACTGACTAGATGTACAATGACTCTAGTGTTTTGTGTCTTAACTACAACACTGTATGGTAACAGAAGGAGGCTCTATTTTTGAAGCTTTGTAACAAGCTTTAGTGATCCCCAGAACCTGGTTTGACAACTTTGACATTAAAATAGCTGCTTCTTTAAAATAAGTCAGCCTCAGGAATGGACTAGAGGCTTCAAAATCAGCAATATATTCTTGACTGTGTCAAAGGTAGCTTCAAGTCTTGAATCATGGGACACTGAGAACACCATTTTACCATTTCTTTTTAATGCTCAGCATTTAAATAGAAAGGAATCCTCTCTCTTAATGAGAGAGAGGACAAGGTTCCAACTGCAGATCTAGAGGAACTGGCAGGATGAAGTTTTGACAGTGTTAGCTTCTGACCACAATAATGAGCCATGGCCTGAGACCTTTACTATTCGTCATTTCAACACAAAGTTTCTATAGCGTGAACTGAGACACAGGAATAAGTTTATTCATTTCCAATCCACTTAAACAGTTTAAAAACAATTATCAGAGAAGTAAACTGGAAAAAAAGAACAGTCGTAATGAGAGGAGATGAAAAATGGAAAAAGTTAAGATTATTCGAAATCAACAGTGACACAGGCTGAAACAGTGAAACAAGGCTGTTTCTGTCAACTGGTTGTTGACAGAATTTCCTTCTGTGGCAGAAGTGAGCATGCCTGAAACATGACTACCTAAGTTTTTATCACTTTAATAGCCTACAGCTAGTATAACTACAAAACCAATTGAAGAAAGTACAAAGACTCCTATAAGCTTTGAAGCATTCATGAAGTTTGGTTTGGGATGACCAGAAATGTATGGATTTCAACAATTTTGATAAAACTTATAATGAAACATCTTTCTTGTATCAGATCACTTTCTTCTGTTCCGTATGTACTAGCATATCTTTCCTACAGCACACGAAGACTGAAAATTAAGCTGATACACAAAAGCTGATACACAACTGAAATAAATCCCTTACATAATGAATAATTATTTCAGGCAAATACCATCCATCCTCCCCTACACCCTGGTAAACTGAGAAATACACGGTATGTGTCAAATCCATTTTCCTATACTGGGTGAAAAAGAGATTAAGACACTCCTTCAGGCAGGTCATACAGCAGTCATTAAACAACTGGCTGCACTTTACAACAGCAACACACCTCATCAGTTTACTTACTGGGAAATGGACATAAAACACAAAAATCAAAAGCATAATCAAGAAATTCTTGTTTTAAATACAGAGCATTTACACAAGTTTTGAAAAGAGTTACTTTTCAGTACTGTTACCTGCACAAGTTCTGTAAAGTAATCATCAGCCTAAGCAACCTTTTTAACATGGCAGGTGTCCTCTGCCATTCTTTGGCATTTTCAAAATTGCTTTGGCTAGCTGACCCAAAGGTGATCCCTGAAACACTCCAGTTGCTGCAGCCCATGCCTATCAACAAACATAAACAGCCCACCCATTTGGAGTATTTTTTTCTTTACTTATTATACAAATAGCAGCAACTGAAGTGTATTGAAATCAGCCTCACTTCAAAGGTATACTCAACTCTTTTCAGGGGTAAGCAAGAACATATTTCAACATTAGCAAGGCACAGCAAAGGAACAACATACAAGCTCAATGTGGTTGCGAGAAAGGCACCATTTCTTGCTGAATGAAAAAGCACAAGCAGATTCCCTTGGAACTAGAAGTAACTGTTTCTTGTTCCTTAGTTATTGAAAAAAAACCCTAAAAATTTGCCTTGTGGCAGCTCCCATTATTAGGCTTGCAGGCTAAGCTAAAGCAACAATTAAGTTCAGACCGTTTTCTTCTTTTTTGAGTTAAAGAAAACCTCAGAACACTGGAGCCTGAGACTTTACTTTTCCCATCCTAGCCCTCTTCCACAATCATGGATCCTTACAGTTTCAGGTCAATTTTCACATGACTAGTAACTACTCTTTTTCAACAGAAACAAAAAAAAAAAAGGAGATCATGAACTAGGGTGGAAGGAACAGTTCACAGAATTATGCAGTATTCTGAGAATGTACAGGCTGAAAAAGTTACACAGTTCATTCCTAGTTCATTCCTGTATTTACTGTGTAAGACCATGGATTGTAAGACTTCAGTCACTGAGAGTCTAAATCAATGCAAGCAAATGATCTACAAATCGAATCAACAACAGATGAACAAATTCAAGTACATAAAAGCTTCAAAAGATGTTTATCTTGAAGAAAATTAGCTTGTAAACATTTACAGTTACACATCCAAATGTTGCATACCTCCTACTTAAGTTGTAAGAATTGGACTTTTCACAATAGTGGAACACATACCAAGCTAAAAATACATACCTTTATGAGATGCATTAATTCAGTAACAAATCTTGCTTTCTGGATATTTATTTCCTTGATCTTTACATTTGCTTGTTGAGATTCCTTCTCTAGGTTGATAGCATCTTGTTCCAGCTGTCTTAAACTACAGGAGGAATCAGTATTTGATTAAGCCTGATTAAAAATACGTTGTACAAAAATACAAAAATTCTTAAATCTCAGTGATGAACCAACAGTTGGCAAGAATAGAAATTTGTATACATAAACATTCCAAACACATTAGAGGCATTCCCAATCTATGCACTTTACCTAAGAAATTCAAAACCCCCAAAATTCATAAATAAACTCTGATTTTCACTACTAAGGGCATCACCCAGCAACCACACTCCTTTACTTCTGTAAAATTCAGATTAAAAGAAAAAAATCAGTTTAAGGATAACATTTTTCTTTTGCTGGTAGTTCCTTACAACAATACAACATAGGAGAGTTCAGGAGGCTTGCTTAGTTCTTGTTATATATACTAGTAAAAAAACCTGTGTCCTCAACTTATTGCAGAAAACTAGTATTTTCACTCCTTTTAAACCTCATAATTATGAAGAACTTCCTAAGAAATCACTATGTTTACTAAGCTGCAAAGCATCTGGAGACCTTAAAAAATAGCCAAATGGGCCAAGAGGATTATCCAGGAAACTACAAACTAATCATTCTTACTTTGATAGCTGGGAAAATAGTGGAACAAGTGCCCTCAGAAAACAATTCTAGGGGCATAAGGGAGAAGGTGACCAGGAAAAGGATACACCATACCTGATGAACCTGATTGTAAAAGGACTGGATGACAGGAGATCAGGTGGTTGCCATTTACCTCCATTTTAGCAAGGCTTTTTATTAGGTTATCTGACAAAAGCTCACCAGCACACCCAAAAAGGAGAGACAATAGCAGATGGGGGAAGCCCAAATACTACCCTACCCTAGCTACTACCCACAGGCCCACAACAAGAGCTGAAATGGCCATCTCCACAAGCCCAGAGGAGCACAGGGGCACCCTAGCAGGCAGGAACCCAAATTATGGACTCAGAAGGAGGAACATCCTGTCCCAGGATAGCCTCAGCACCAGCATCCAGGTGTGAAACCCAACAAGGCTAGGTCAACACCACAGCACCCTCTGGACTGAGGGGAGTTGTTTCCTGGGGGTATAGGAGACATTATGGGATGCAGCAGAAAAGCATTTTGCCTCTGTGCAGGACATACTATTGGATATTCAAGGGAGAAGCCAAATGTGGGGAAAGGGAATGATCTAGATGACTTAGAGAGGAACACCTGTGGGAAAACTGAGGGCTATGGGGATAAAAGGGACAGTAATGTGTAAACAGTTGGCTGGTCAATATGCTTGTCCAGCCATGGCCTTTGGCACACTCTTTTCTTACTCAATTCTATTTTGCACTCTTTTCCTGGGTGAGGGACTTTGTTCAGAGTTCATGTGTACATATGGGAGTCTAAGTGCAAGCAACTATAGTCAGATCACAAGTCAGAGGAAAGGGACTGTTTGTCTGTGGTGCCAGCAACTGCAGGGACCAGAGTGAGTAGACTTCAGTGATATAGCCACTGGAGTGGGACCACAGATCAGAGGCCCACATGTCCATAGCGCTAGCACCTGCTACAAGTGCAAGTGTGTTTGATCCCTAGCAAAGACCAAGCTAGACCAGCTGGCAAGTAGGTGAAGTGGCCTGGGAACCAAGGGGGTGTGTGTGACTAAGGGTGAGACCACAGGAAAAGATGGCTATTGGAGGGACCAGGGGAGTCCACCCTGGCTGTCAGAGACCATGAGGTCTGCTGTCTCTAGGGATGAGAACTGCTGGCATGTCGATGTATTTAAGGGCAAGATGAGTGGGGTACTGGCTATTGTGGGAGGACTAGGGGAGTCATAGCTACCCCTGTACATTTATTTGTATGCCTGTGTGTCTCTGAAGGCAAGACCACAGAGTTGTCTACTGGGAAACCAGGGAGTCCCAGCCAGTTCTGCACGCTGTGCAGCACGTACACATGGGTGAGTGAGGCAGCCTGTACAGGCAACAGGACCAGGGCTGCAGCCTCAGGGGTTTGCATGTCTGGGTACCAGCAACTGGAGAGGCTGAGGTCCAAGGGCAGCTACTGTGAGTTCACTGCTGATGGGATCCACATTACCCATATGTAGGCATAGGAGTCTCGCTAGGGGAGCCCCATCCTGCTCAGACAGAGTAGGAACATGATGAGGCTACTGGTGCTGTGTTTGCCCAACTGCTCTGTGTGTCCACCTGTGCTGCGTGGCTGGCCGTGCCCAAATACGTACATACGTACATACGTGCTGTTTAGATGTGCTCTGTGTGAATGTGTCTACTGGGAAGACAGGCTCAGCCTCACTACTGATTGCATCTGGGAGCATTAAGCTGCATCAGCCCCAACTTCTTCTCAGGCTGCGGGATACAGACCCACTCCCCTAGCTTTTTCAATGCTGTCTCCAACAATACTCAACTTGGAAGACTACAGTGTGGATGGATGGAAGACTAAGTAGGCAAAAAAAAAAAAAAAGTGGGTGGACAGTNAAAAAAGTGGTTGGACAGTCAAGGTCAGAGGACCATGGTTAGCCTGTTGTATTCTGCCTGGAGGCCAGTATCAAGTGGGTTGCCACAGGATTAAGTCCTGGGACGTGTCCTATTTAACATCCCTGCCAGCGACTAGGAGGAGCAGACAGGGGGCACTCTTGTCAAGTTTTCAGATGACACTAAACCGGGAAGAGAAGTAGGCCTGCCATTCAGAGAGAGGTCTGATGAGGCTGGAGGAAGGGGTTGAAAGAAGGTTCATGAGACTCAGCAAGAACAAATGCTGAGCCCTGCCCCTGGGAATTAAGCGGGTCTGGCAGTGATACAGGCCTGGGACAGACTGGCTGTGGAGAAGCTCTGCAGGAAAGGACTTGAGGTCTTGGTGGGCCATGAGCTGAGCATAAGCCAGCAGTAGGCCCTGGCAACAGCAATGTCCCCCAGCATCCTTGGCTGTATGAATGGAAGCACAGGCAAAAGGAGAGTGATTTTTTTCCCCTCTGCTCAGCACTGCACCTAGTTTTGCCCCCTGCCCCAAACATCAATAAACTGGAACAAACTTGGAAAGCAACCAAGATGGCCAGGGGTTACAGCACAGGCCCTGCAAGGACAGGATGAGGGTGCTCAGCTTGTTCACCCTAGACCAGAGACAGCTTCAGGGCACCTAATAGCAACCCCCCACTATCCTACCCACAAGGAAGCCACTGACAGGATGGAACCAGGCTCTTGTAAGAGGTGCATAGTAGAAAGATGACAGACAGTGGGCATAAGTTTAAATAAGAAAGATCCAGACCACATGTTAGTAGAAACCTTTTCACCATAAGAACAGTCAGCAGTCAAGCAGGATGTCCAAAGAGATCACGCGACCTCCATGGAGACTTTGAAGATGCAGTGGGCTACAGCCCTGAAATGCTGGTCTGACTTCAGTGTTGACCTTGCTTTGAGAACGTGGCTGGACTACAGACTACATGAAGTCCCTTCTAACCTAAGTGATTCTGTCATTGTATACTACTTTCAAAATTATATCCAGCTTTATTCAGATACTTGCATCAATTAGAAACACGAACATTTGAAAATAGTTATATTCACTGCAAGGATTATTTAAATAATTTCTACCTCTACAGAAAGAATCCACATTATACAAGAAAATCTGTAACAGCCTTGCCTGTAATTGTGTCAGGATTCCTACCGCTATTCAAAATTAAAAGAGTGTAATTATTTTTTCAAAGGGAAGGATTTAATCAATACTTATTTAGGTAAAGGGTCCACCTCCTGCCTTCAAACCGTATTCTGTATTCTAGTAAAACACCATGACAATACATGTATCCCTAATAAGAAATCTGAGAGTAATACTTGGCTTTGAGACTGAGCTCATATCCACACTGTTTGAAGCTGCTTCTTTTCACAGCAACCTGGACACTTGTGACTATACAGCAGTTGATTCTCATCCCTCTAACATCCCTGCAGCCCTATGTTTCTTTTCTCTTTTTTCCCCCCCTCAACGCTCTCTTTTCAGTTTAATGCATGATGGTAACGCAAGAGCCGTGCATGCAAGCACCAGCACCAAGTACCAGAAAATTAAAAGCAGTGTGGCATTAAGAACATATAGGAATATTTGAGGGTACAAGATCTGCTGGGACTGTGTTACAGGAGTGGAGGCAGTAAAGCCTGGAACAATCTCATCTATACTGCCTTCTGGGAGTGTGAGCTTAAGTGAAATATCTCTTGAACCATGCCTGGGTTCTCCCTTAGGACAAAGCAGTAACAGAAGAACTATTTGCAGAGGGCCACAAAACCAGAAAATACATTAAGACAAATACTGTGGACAATCAAGGTGCAACACGATCCCTGACATTCTTGCTTAGTACCATTTATGTACGTTACGGTATTATCTAGCTATATGCTACCAAGACAGAAGACTATGGTAATATTAGAGTAAATGAGTGCAATAATGTCTTGCTGGAATCCTACGATTTTACTACAGGAAACCATTTGGCACATTGTTACATGGCTTCTCAAATACTGTCTTAACCTCCATTTCTAAATACCTTCTTTGGCTTGATTATGACCTGTACCTGATGCTCAACTACTGGTTACTTTGTAAAGGTAGAAGCACACTGCAGTAAAAGGAAGCCAAAACACCTTCGTTATAAAATTGTTCATGTTTCATAGATAATATGGCTTGTTTCCTACCTATCATATTTCACTCCAATTTTCGATTCCAACTGTCTCCTCCTGTTTCCTCTCTCTAAAAGCTCCTTCTTCCGCTGCCTGAGCTCATTGTCTCTGCGTTCCAGATGTTTCTGTCTCTCAAACAATGTAGTCAAACGCACATCCAATGACTTTAACATGTTATTGATGTCCTGAAATAAAAGAACAGACACCACTAGTATTGTTACTACAAACATATGATATTAACACATGCAAGTAGGCTATGCTTATTGCACAATAAAATGTGTAGTAGTTCACATTATATACAACACAGAAATAAATTCCTACCTGTTGCTGGTTTTCCAACTGTCTTCTTTCATCTGTATCCACTGAACTAGTGAGAAACTGTGCTGCCCTCAAGGATGTGTTAGTAGAGAGGGTTAGGTTTGTATAAGCAGATATTTTAACAATGTATTTTTCTTCTGCTGTGTATATTTGCTTAAGTTTGGTTTCCTGTATGACCTAAAAAACACACAAAAATATTGATCTGCCAAAAGCATTATTTAGGGCAATGCTTTTCAGAACAAGGAATAAACTAAAATCCACAGTAAAGAACTTTAGTTGATGCAGGACTCTCACCTGTCAACAAGCCTTAGCAAAAAGATTATGCGAAGTTTAATGCACCATTATACTTGTAATTCAGAATGGTCATCAAAGAACTGTTAAGATACTGTCAAACAGATATGTTACCATAACCAATTAAACAGGTTCTGATTGTTCTGATATTACAGATAGACACTGGAAAAACCTGTTAATATTTGTACTGCATCATGAAAAAGGGTTGTACTTGCTGCAGATGTAGACCATGCAATGTAGCCTGTGTACCAAAGAACCAAAAGTACTTAAGAATTTAATAGATGAAACTGTAAGGTGAGCTGTAATGCATGAACTTCAATGAAGCAAATGGAACTGTAGAAAAAAATAAAGTATGAAAATACTAGAGCTACGGTTTTGAAATGAGTCCTGTCATTAAGGACATTGTAAATAACCTAAGACTTACCATAACACAAGGCAGTATAGTACTTCAAAAGGGTATAAAGGTCCAGTAAACCAGGAACACCAAAAAGCCTCCACAGGACAACATAAATTTGACTAAAGATTTTTCCATTTTATATACATAGCACCAGCAATATTCTGTTGATTTGGTTCCTGGACACTGAAAAACTGTGCTGACTTTGCTTTACTGCTCAGGCTGTGGTTGACAACTTCTCCATCCTAGTCCTTTTTCCACATGCTCAGCTCTACAAAACATGTCTCCTTTTAAACTAAAGCTTTCGCTGGCATGTGTCAAACAAAGTGTTGAAAACAATGCATTTCTCAATCAAAAATAGTAAAAACAAAGAAACAACTTTACACGACTGAACTGAAAAAGCACTATGTGCAACATGTTCAGAATAGTGGCTCATCTTTGCCCCCACACCAGTGATTTTTCATTTGCTGCCCACAGAACTCTAGAAAGGAGGGAGCATCTAAGGAGTAGTTCTGACTGGTTTACAAAACGTAACTCAGAGACCTATAATATAGGTAATCTGCTTCATCAGGTGATAAACACAAAGTGGTGGAAGAATTGCAGTTTAAAGACCAAAATGCCTAGAAAAAACATGAAGAGAAGAGCTTTTAATCTAGGAGTCCCTCCATTTTTAGCTTTCTCTTCCTCATTCTTAGAGCCTCAGAACCATTGAAGATAGGAAGAAGCAACAGCTATCCCAATAAAACAGGAATTATTCTCTATTTGCAGAGCCTGTTCCCTGAATTTCTCAAAAAAGCAACTCAGAGCAGCTCAGAGAGCCCAAAATAGTTTTCTGAATTCAAAGAAAAGTTCACACTCTGTATACGATAGACAACAGATGTCCACCATAGACAGAGAAGTGAGTAAGGATGTAAGTTAAAAACTGTCATGTGTGTTACCCATTATAATCCAGCAATGATGAGATTGCAAGAACCCATGAAAAGACTAAGGTAGGGAGATTACTCCTAATGGGAGATCTTGGCCTATTTTTAAGAATCCAGAAGATTCATGTACTATTTATCAGACCAATTCTGACTGAAGCTATCCAACTATATTTGCTAGAAACTGAGTATCTTAATGTATTTAAAAAAAAAAAAAAAAAAAAAAGCTTTTAAACGTTTCTTTAAGCA
>VZTL01032970.1:0-21859 GCA_013400535.1 Scopus umbretta
GGTGCTGGGACCCTCCGGCTGCCCGCGGCGGCGGGGCCGAGGGGCACGTTGGCCGCGGCTCATCCATCCGCCCCCCGCCGTGGCGGTGCGGCTCCGCGCTGCCCGTCGCCTTCGTCTGGCACGTTTCTGGCGGGGGACCTGCGCGGTCCCTGGCGGCTCCCGCTCCCCTTGCCCCTTCCGGCGCCCGCATCCCACCCCCTCTCTCTACTTTCTCCCTCTGTCTCCTACCGCCGCTTTTCCCCTCTCCGTTCTTTCCGCTCCTTCTAGCATTCCCCTCGCGTTTTCCCCTTTCCCACCCACTTGTCTCGCTTTTGTTTCAGTTACCGCTGTGTGGATTTAGCTTCCCCTTCCCTTCCTTAAGCGTGCCAAGAATGTGTTGCTTCTCCACAGACCCCTGTGCTCTCCAAAACACATCCCCCATCTCCATCTTCCAATTCTAGTTCATCCATCTACAATCTGTCAATAGGAATTATTACGTGTTAGCTGTGCAGGTCGCTAATATTGAAACAGTATCTTATGTGCTAAATATGTAAAGAACCCCCCTAACGCTGCAGCCGTAACGTTCTGAATGCAGATGTTCCTTCAACACGTAGAGCGATGGAGAAAGATGTAGGTTTCTAGATCCGTGGCTGTAGACACAGGCGCAAGAGATTCATCCCAGGGGAGTCAGTGCGTCAATAATCTGACAGGGTGGGAGAATCTGAAAACGTGCGAGGGACTCGAGGGTCATCAGGGAATGTGACACCTTAGGGTGCTTTCTGGGCTTCGGAAGAGGTAGGGCTACAGGGCGGGTGCAACGCGGAGCTCTGTGTATGCTGACATTGGCAGGGGCATTTATTTGTCCTGCTCTGGTGCCAAGGGGCCCAGTGGCGAGGCAAGGCCCCTTGTGCTCTGGATTTTCTCTCTCCTTTGTGAATTTACACTCTGAAACATCTCCCCACCCTTTGCAAATTATCTTAGATTTGCGGGAGCTTCCTTGAAACTGGTAGGAGTCTGCATCCTAAAAATATTCCCCAAATGTTTTCCTGATCTCCAGTCAGTCATTTCCCGAGATATCAGATTGGTGATTCCCAAGTTGCAGGTAGATGCAGAAAAGGATTTATCTCTCTACCACCAGCTTGTTACCCCAGCAACAGGGCATATTTGGCATTTCTAGCTATGGATTCCCACCTCGGTGGCGTGGCGCATGGACTAGAGCCGTCACAGAGTGGAATCTGGTGGGGGCAATGGAGGGGTGGGGTGAAACGTGGGCACTTGCACACAGGAAGGATTCCACCTGCATACTGAGCAGGATGGATGTTGCTCTGGATTTCCTACGCAGTGCTTTATAATCTTAATCAATACGGTGAGGGAGAAATGCCAACCCACGCTCTTCGCTGCTATGCCAGGCTGGGTCTGCCCGCTCTGCCCTGCTGGTGCATCCCCACTCTGACCTGTCGCCCTGCCTGCTGGCCCACCACCCGCCTCCGGCAGCACCCCCCGGCCCCGGTGTGCAGAAGCGCGTGGTTGTAAGGGATGCTCTCCCTTTTGAGTCAACACACCAGGCAATGCCGGTGTGGTTTCAGAGGATACGGTGCTGCAGAGGAGGAATTCACGTATCGGAAGTAGTGCCCTTGAGGGAAAGGTTCTGTATCCTGCTCCCCACCAGCTCTGAGCCATGCTGTGCTCCAAATACTGGTCGGTTGTAATAAATCTTGGTCTCCAGGGGGTGGGAGAGTGGGGGATTATCTGGGAATGGGTGTTGTAACTAGGCCATGTAATATAATCTCTGAGGCCCATTTGGCAGGGAGTGGGCATGGGGGAAGGGTTTTTAATTTGTAATGATTTTTCTTCTCTCTCCCCTCCCCTTTCCTCCCCCCCACCCCTTTATTTCTCCCTTTCCCTGCCCCGGAGCCTGTGCGATAAAGATTAATTTGCTATTTCTGGGCCTGTGACATTTTTCAGAGACTCCTGCTGGCTGCTGCCTCCATGCCAAGCCTGGCTGGGCTCCAGCCAACGGGATTAGCAAGGAGGGGCCAAGGGAATATGGTGCTCACCATGGAGTGGGGAAGGAAGGAGCAAGGGACTCTCAGAGTAGGTTATGTGTAGGATGGCTGACTGAAAGTCTAGCTTGGTACATATGTGTAGATCCCGGGCCTTAGTCCAGAGGATGCGAGGCATAAGTGACAATGGCTGCATGCAAGGCTTGTGCCCTTGGGACACCCCAAGGGAAGATGTATCCTGGATCCTTTAGTTTTGGCTTCAGTGAGCTAAAGAATTTAGCATTTGGAATCTGTCTCCAGAATCAGGCTACTTCTGCTTCTTGATTTCTTTCTTTTTTTTAAACTGCTCTAGCTTTCCTGGGCACCCAGATGCCTCTCCACATATTTCTAATAAGATAGTAATGAGGAGGCCAGAAGGAACACATTGATTCCCAATGATCTCCCAAGAGCCATGTAGAGTAGAACTAAAGAAAGGTAACTTCTTCCTTCCAGCCTATTTTAGACTTCTTTATTTCCAGAGAAGAAGGTGGGGAGGGGTGGTCATTACCCACCACTGGATGATATTCTGTTCTTTTCCTACTGAATCTATCATTGGTGGCTAATACATTCCTGTGCTCCATCCCTTACCCCAAATCCACCTCAGCAAACAAGCATAAACCCTGGATTGAAGCTGAATATCAGGGCATCGTCATGGAGAATGACAACACAGTCCTGCTCAACCCACCGCTGTTTGCACTGGACAAAGATGCTCCACTGCGCTATGCAGGTAGGCGGGTAACGGCTCTGGGAAGGGTGGGAGGCAGGGAGAGACTTATGAAGAGGCAGAGACAGGGTGACATTCATCCCCATGCTGGATTCTAGCTGTCTCCAGGAAACGATCACCTCCAACCCTTGCTCAGGAGGAAGTCCCCAGTGAAGTCTGGAGGCAGTTTGGGCACAGGTTGATTTAGGATGCTGCGAGCTGTTTCCCTGAGGGAGAGAAATTGGGGGTGGAGCCAGCTACTTTTTGACGCAGTTCTGCTATTTCCAAAGATCACATGCACAGCTCTGTGTCTGTAAGCACTGGAAAAAGCCAGTAGGGCACACTTTTTTGGCAGTACCACAGCCCCTCACAACAAACACAAATCCCTGAAACTACAGACAAGGCTTTACAGGGGCTGTATTCCCAGAGCTTACCTAGGCTGTGCCTGGAGCTTCCTCATGCATCCTCCCTCAGCTCTGGGAGAGGAAAAGCCTTCCCAGTGAGCTGAACTTTAGGATTTAGGTGACCCTATCTGCAGTTCCCTGCAGTGCTGTGCACATCTTGCGTGTGTGGGTGGATGAGACATCACAGATCTTCATGCTTTGGCTGTCTATCTGCAGTAGAGGCCTGTTTTGCCTCCTTGAGGGATGCAGAGGAGAAATAAGGTGCTCCCTCAGTACTGTGGCTGTGTAGCAATAATAAATCTAAGCTTGAGCCTTGTAACCTCTAATCTTCCTTGATGCTGGTCAAGACTCCTTGCCGTGGGGGCAGTCTCCAGTAGAGGGCAATCTACACCATTAATGTGTAGATGTGTAGCCATTAAAGATGTCAGGAGGAACTCCTAGGGAACGAAAAATTACTTGAAATGAGAGGTGATAATGAGAGAGAAAGGAGAGTGTAAGTTAGAAAGGAAGAAAATATGGCAGAGGGAAGCAAGGGGGCATAACACACTCACCTCAGTCCTTTTCTTTCTCCCATTCCTTTCTGCCTTTGTGGGTACCAGGTGAAATCTGTGGCTTCAGGATCCATGGGGCAGGGGTACCTTTTGAAGCTGTGATCCTGGACAAAGCTACAGGTGAGGGCCTGATCCGGGCCAAGGAACCAGTGGACTGTGAAGCACATAAAGAGCACACATTCACCATCCAGGCTTATGACTGTGGAGAGGGACCTGATGGAGCAAATACCAAGAAATCACACAAGTAAGTCCATGTAGTCATTGCTGCCTGTTACAAAATGAAATCTGTCATGGGAACACAAATGGAAATTGCTGTGGGAATGCTTTCCTTAGCCAGAATTATTTTTCTCTAGCCTTGATACTGTAGCTCAACATGTTAATAAGACCCGTAGAGAAATGTTCACTAACTGAGTCACATGAGTGAATACACTAGAAACGAGGGCTGCTTGACAGTTGTGTCTAAGGGTGGTGTTTTACGTTGCTGCATATAGGCAGGAGATCCAGATTACACTATTATTCCTTTTGCTCTTTCTCTGGGGTGGGAAGCCATTATCCAAGCTCCTGTGTGCCAACATTGCTGCATTGAAACCAAGGTGTCTTTCCTTGTCCTTGCTTTTGACAGCTGCAGATCAGACTGGTGCACTTTAGGGGAGTGACTCACACTAAAAATTTAGGTGGTGTATGGCTCCTAATCAGCCGATCAGTTCTTATTGATGTCTCTCTGCATCAGGGCCACAGTGCACGTTCGAGTAAACGATGTGAATGAGTTTGCTCCTGTCTTTGTGGAAAAGCTGTATCGTGTGGCAGTGACTGAGGGAAAGCTGTATGACCGCATCTTGCGTGTGGAGGCCATTGATGGAGACTGCTCGCCACAGTACAGCCAGATCTGCTACTATGAGATCCTGACCCCTAATATTCCCTTTCTGATTGACAATGATGGTAAGAATCCGCACCTGCCACGAGCATGTCACTCCCCCTTTCCTGCTTTGCTCCCTCTCTGCCAGTCCCATTTGCTGGCAGAGCTGTGCTGTATAAATTCTCTAGCACTGCTGATCTACCTGTCCTGGTGCAGAGACGCAGCAGCCATTTTGTGGGATGCTATAGCTTGTTACAGAGTGGTACTGGGAAGGGGGACTCAACCCCTTTTTGGTTGTTTTTGTAGTTGATCAAAAATAAGAGTGATTTCTAGAAGGAACATCTTTGAGGAGGCTGTCTTCCTTCTCCCTTGATCTCTTTGTTTTGCTAACCAGGGAACATCGAGAACACGGAGAAGCTGCAGTACAGTGGAGAGCATCTCTACAAATTCACAGTGACAGCCTATGACTGTGGAAAGAAGCGGGCTTCTGATGATGCTGAAGTGGAAATTCAGGTGAAACCCACCTGCAAGCCCAGCTGGCAGGGTATGAAACCTGCGAACACAGTTATGTCTTCCCTTTGCTTTTGCTGAACGACCTCTCAGTCCTACTCATTGGAAGTGTTTGTATGTACACATATAAATGTGTATGCCCATATATATGGTTCAGTTCTGGCACCAGCCCATCAGTCCCATCTTAAGGGGATGCAGCAGACATCTGAGTTAGTTGTCTTTCACTGGCTTTGCAACAGTAACATTGCAAAATCATTCCTTGGCTTATTGTGAACTACTGTCTACTTGATAAGGCTCATAGATTGTATTCAATGTAGATTGGTTTTGGGGCTGCTCATCTTGAGGCTTTTCCAGAGGTGTTGTATGCCTACAGGTTCACCTTAATCAATAGAATTAAGGGGAAATCAATCTGCTTTGCCTGATAAGAGAGGCTGACAATCCAAGGAGTGGTGCTACACTGGTACTAGTGCTAGAAGATGAGAATTTGGACTCTGTGCTTCTAGGAAATCTTCCCTTGCACTGATGCCAGCTGCATAAAGTTATCTTTTCAACATGGAAAGGGCCAAAAATCTCTGTTTCTGGGCTAGTCCACAGATGCCACTTGTGTGCATGCCAAATGTTCTGGCCTTGGGTCCTTGGCAGGACTTAACCCCTCTCTCTCTCTCTTCTTCATTAGGCTGGAACAAGAGGATTGAGTACACCCCGGGTGCAGGGAGCCTCGCGCTCTTCCCCAGCATTCACCTGGAGACCTGCGATGAGCCCCTGTGGAACATCCAGGCCACGGTGGAGCTGCAGACAAACCATGTGGCCAAGGGCTGTGACCGGGATAACTACTCCGAGAAGTCACTACGCAAACTCTGTGGTGAATTGATTCTTTCCTGGGCTGAAGGCAGCTGTGGCACAGCAACCTGCCCCTTCCCCTTGAGGAGTTCACAGTGGTAGTGCTGTGCCTCACACAGCAGAGATGCTGGGGGACACATTCCTCACATCTGCTGTGGTCAGTGGGGCTGGGAGGACACCTGGTTTGCGTGCTGCGTTGAGGGGCAGTGGGCACCCTGCCTGTATTTTCCAGGGGTTCCCTGTGTTTCCCTTGCTGGGAAGCCAGAGGTTTCTGTGCATTGCCCCTGTATGCAGAGCCTGTCGGACTTCCCTCAGCACAGATGGAAAAGTCACCATCCTTCTGCAGAGAGGAGAAGGCCTATAGGCAATTCCTCCTCTCCCTGTGCTCTGGAACATTACAACGAACGCTCTAGCACCCTCTTCTTCTATTCCCCAGTTCTTAGGCTCCTTATTCTCCTGTGCTGACATTCCTGACTCCTTCCCTTCTTGGTAGGTGCTGCCTCAGGAGAGATTGACCTGCTGCCGGTGCCTAGCCCCATGGCGAACTGGACTGCACGGCTCTCGGTGCACTACAGCCAGGACAGCAGCCTCATCTACTGGTTCAATGGCAGCCAGGCTGCCCAGGTGCCTGTGGTAAATGGGCCTAATGCCCATGAGGGGCTGAGTGACCACTTCACCCTGTCTGTATGGATGAAGCATGCTGTGGTGCCTGGCAAAGGCAGGCGGGAAGAGGAGACAGTGATCTGCAGTACGGTGCAGAGCGGTGAGACACTTTTCCTGGGGTGGTAACAGTTCTGCCCACTGCCTCTAACTTGTTAGAAGGATTTCCCCTGCAGGGGGAAATCTCTTGTGTTCCAGAGCGGGACCTGGGCAGGGGTCCCTCTTTAGGAACACAGCTTCTTCAGGTGTCACTTTTTCTGGGAGCAGTCAAGCCCGCTGTAAGCATGCGGTGCCGAGTGCCAGTCGTGCAGGCTAGCACGTGCTTCTGGCCTCTGGCTAGTGAGACTGCTCTGAGGTGTGATGCATAACTCCCCATGTTTGTCCCTGGCAGAGGATGGCTACTCGCATTACTCTCTGGCTGTGCATGGCTGCCGGATTGCTTTCCTCTACTGGCCGTTGCTGGAAAGCGCAAGGCCTGTGAAATTCCTCTGGAAGCTTGAGCAGGTGAGGAAGCGTTTGCCTCTTCCCCATGTCCCTTCTCCTTCTGCCCTTTGCTGATCCCTTCCTCTGCTGTCTGCCGTAGGTCTGCGATGATGAATGGCACCATTATGCCCTCAACCTGGAGTTCCCCACTGTCACGCTGTATGTGGATGGCGTCTCTTATGACCCTGCCCTCATCCACGACAATGGCCTCATTCATCCCCCACGGCAGGAGCCCTCGGTCATGATTGGAGCCTGCTGGACCGGTGAGTGCCCACTTCCTGAACCGTGCTCTTCCCATACTGGAAACAAGGGAGTGGAGGGCGAGCCAGAAGAGGTGAAAGAAACACCACCTAATACTAAATTGGAGCCATCTTGCCTCCTTGGCACCAAAGCCAGTGTGGCTCCTTCCTTCCTTACAGACCAAGCCAGCAGGCCACGGTAATAATAGCTCAGGGACAAGTGTCATTGGCATCTTCATGGACAACAGCAGTAGAATATGCTCTCAGCAGAATATAGCTAAGCCACTACCAGATTAGAACCTGTTCTGTGGAGATGTAAGTCTCTTGCAAGACTGAAGGAGGACAGAACTAAAGGAATTTGCCTGCTGCTTGCCTTCACTCCAGCAGAAATTTCTAGAAAAAATAAAATCTTTACTCTAGTATTGGTTCTCCCTGGTCAGGGATCTTCCCACAGCTCTGTGCTCTCGATTGTCCTTTTGCAACCAAGACATATTAATCAGCTTGGGGCATCCTCCTGGAACCATCCGAGTTTCAAAGGGATGTTGCGAACATGGCTTGTTGCGAACATGGCTAGGGCCATGTTGCATAAATGGGAATCAATTAATTCCTCAAATAGGTATCATTGGGAAAGGAGAAAAAAAAAACCAACTTTCTCCCTTGTATAAGTTACTCATCCTACAGTCTCACCATCCCCTTCATGAGGGGACTCTGCCCTCTTTCACCTGTCATGTGCTGTCTCTAGGGTTGAAGGGTGCACTGCTTGGCACGTGACTTGAGAGCTGTTATTTTGGACTGGCCAAAATGGGCACTTGTATAGTTACTTGCCTGACCCTGTAACTACCCTTTTCCAATTCCTTATTGCTTGTCTGAATGTTCTCCTTTTCCAGAGGAGAAAAACAAAGAGAGAATCAAAGGAAACGAGAACTCCACTGATACTGTACAAGGTAGGGAAAAAAAAGAAGATGGTCCTCTTCCTCTCTTTACCGTGCATGACTATCACTTCTTGCATGGTGCCTTCCTCATACAGCTCCCCCAATCCTGTCCTGCCACCTCCCACCATATTGGGAGGAAACCCCTTATTTGGCAGATTGGTCCTTGTTACCTTGATATCTGTGGAGCATGAAAAGGCTGATAGGAGGACTACAGCCTGCTTTGAGAGATGGAGTATGCTTTTCATGTGGAGAAAGAGTCCTCATGCCTGATCATTAAAGTTGGTCTCTGAAGAAGACAATAGCCATTAGAGACATCAGGAGATGTCACCTCATCCCTAATTATGTATGGAACATATAGTTTCTTTTAAAAGCCCTCGCAGGAAGCAGAGTGAGAAGGGGACAAGAAATTGTTTCCATCTGGCATTCAGTGGTTTGGCAGAAACTTCTCTATGCTACCCACTGTTCACTGCCCTAGTCTTTCTGTTGGTCTGTTTTTCTCACTTTCCCCCATCTGGAATTAAAAAATCTGTCATCTCCTTACTTCAGCATCCCCCGTCTTCTTGTCATCTTTGCTTTTCCATGCCCTGTGTACCCCTCTCTCTCTCTCTCTACCTCCCTCAACACCTGTACGTCCCTCATGTTGTTGTTGCTTTTGTTGTCTTTGCTTTTCCATGTCCCATGCACCCCTCTGTCTCTCTCTACCTCCCTTAACATCTGTATGTGCCTCACTCTGTTGCTTTTGTTGTCTTTGCTCTCTTCCTTTCCGTGTCTCTCACGCCCTCCACCTCCCATGTTTCCCTCAGGAGATCCTCTGTCGATACACCACTACTTCCATGGTTACTTGGCTGGCTTCACTGTGCGCCCTGGTAGCTTGGAGAGCCGGGAGGTTATTGAATGCCTGTATGCCTGCCGTGAGGGGCTTGATTACAGTGACTTCGACAGTCTGGGCAAAGGGATGAAGGTATGCCCATCTGCCCAGCTTGCATGGGTCTCCTCCACTCTCCGCCCCAGCCTTGCTTCCCAGGACGTTGCTTGCTCTCCCACCTCAGACAACTCCCCACCTTTCTCCTTTGTGTCTCGCTTAGCCTGGCCTTTTGGCATTTGCCAAGGAACCCTGAGTGTTTTCTTCTCTTCCACCCGTAGGTTCATGTGAACCCCTCTCAGTCTCTGCTCACCTTGGAGGGTGACGATGTGGAAACCTTCAACCATGCAATCCAGCATGTGGCTTACATGAATTCCCTGCGCTTTGCTACCCCTGGAGTCCGGCCACTCAGGCTCACCACTACTGTCAAGTGAGTGGACAAAGCAGCACCTTCTGCTAAGTTCAGCAAGAGGATTACCTCTCTTTTGACTAAAATCACACTCCCGCACCTTTGTATTTTAATTCTAATTGATGGTCTCGAAATTGGTAGGAGTCTTCCTGAAAATAAACATTAAAGTATCCAGTATCCAAATGGATACTGTAATACTGGGGTCTATGCACATAGCAGAACTTCTACCTTCACTCATGGTGTTCTAGATACGTGGGCTCGTTTTAATTTTCTCTGTGGTGTGTGGATGTGACCAAGTCACCGGAAACCCAGTGATGTCATTCCTACCACACCTTTCTGTCTTGCACAGCAGGCTACAGGGAAGCTTTAGGAAGACTACCAGAAAAAGGGTATTCCCTTCACTGGCAGTAATGGACAGGAGGTGTTCTTTCACAGTGTTTCTGGTGGAAGCTTGGGCCAACTGATGCTTTCTATTTCTCTCCTTCAGGTGTTTCAGTGAAGAGTCCTGTGTCTCCATTCCTGACGTGGAAGGTTATGTTGTGGTGCTACAGCCTGATGCTCCCCAGATCCTGTTGAGTGGCAATGCCCACTTTGCTCATCCTGCATCAGACTTTGAGGGTCCTGATGGGGTCCCCCTGTTCCCCAACCTCCAGATCACCTGCTCTATTTCTCACCAGGTGGAGGCCAAGAAGGATGAGAATTGGCATGGTACCGGTTAGTAGAGTACAGGGCAAGGTATAAGAGAGAAACTGGAAAGACCCGCAAGTGTTGCTGTCCTGCAGAGGAAGTAGAGCCCTTCATTATACCTGAAATAGGAGAGAGTTTACAAATATAGAAGCAAGGCACATTGTCTGTCAATATGTAGGCTAATCGGTTCTTATCCCTTTCTGCTCCTCCCTGTAATTTTTCTATCCACCCAGTTCCTTTGCCACACTCTCTCCTTCTTTCCCAGGCTGCTCATTCCTAATCCCTTTTACATTTTACCTACATTTCCCTTTATTGAATCCAGCACTGATGGATGTCCTGCCTGTTATCCTCTCCACTCCTGCACTTACTCAGTCTCCTCCTGCTTCCTTCTCTCCTGCTTTCCTTATTTCTCACTCCTTCCCATTTGTTCCTGCATCACTTATTCCTGTGAATTCCCCAGTCAGTTTCCTCACACCCTATAATATCTTATCCCTCAATTTCTTTCCATCATCCTCAGATTACTTTTCTGCACTCTGTGCTCCACATGTCCTTTCACTTCTTTCGTATCTTTTCTGGTAATGGGATTTTTTGCTCATAGTTTTCTGTTTAGCAGCTTTGCCTTTCCTCATACAACAATGAGTTTCTTGACTTAGCCCTGCTGAAAGCAGTTAGTCATTGAATGTGGTTGCTGTTTTCAAGAAGATCTCAACCATGGTAACCAGCAGTTGTGAGACAGGAAGGCTTTCAAAAGCACTCAGGATCTGGGAATGTGTGATAGAGTTGTTCCTAATTTGCACACTGTCATTATCAACAGAGCCAAGATGTGTTACCATGAACCAGTCTGATAATAGTATGTTGTTCCAAAATAAAGTGACTTTATTATGTGCATAAATAATGTCATTAGAACCGGAGGGACTCCTCCAACAAGTAATTAGACTGACAGTGATTTTACTCAAGGTCAGTACTAGCCAGAGAAAGAGAAGTCATTACGTATGATGTTAGCACTTTTAAATAAGTGGGTACTGCTCTGAGTAAATCCTGCCTTCGCTGATGGCTGGCTGGCTTTCTGGCCCTGTCTTCTTTCCATTTGCATCTCAGTGACAGACACACGAATGTCAGATGAGATTGTACACAACCTGGATGGCTGTGAGATCTCATTGGTGGGAGATGACTTGGACCCAGAGAGGGAGTATCTGCTCCTGGATGCGGCACTGCTGCAGCAGCGGGGCCTGGAGCTCGTTAACACTTCTGCCTACTTGACCATCACAGGTATGTCCTCTCCTTTGCCACAGCTGTCTAATTAGGCCTCTCTCACTGCCTGTTAGGCATTGCTGGGAGAAGCACTTAACCCGATGTTAGAGATGTGTTGGTGTACTTTGTGAGGCTCTGAGATGTACTAATTTGTTGAGCTCCTGGCTTTTGGAAGTCCCAGGCCACCTCCTTGGGGAGGTGGCTCCTCCTCCAGCACACAGCATGGTGTCTGAGCTCTGACCCAGGCTTCTGTCAATCCTCCTGACTTACTCCGATTGCCCTTGGGGTTTGGTGTTCTTGGACGACAGCAGCATTTTGTTGTGACGTGACTGGGGAACACCACATCCCATAGGCTGCGGTCTGGTACAAACCTGTTGTACTCTCCAGAACTTAACAGGGCTGTTGCTCTTGATTCTTTCTTCCCTTCCCTTTAGCAATGCAACCAGGGATTTCATCAGGTCCTTTGCAGCCAGCTCCAGCTCTGCTCCCTTACCAAAATTAATCAACTCAGCATTGCCTTGGATTCTTCTATACCTCCTAGTTGCTGCAGTGTTATGATGCCAGATGACTTTGAAGCTTCCTCACTCCACACCAATTCTCTCTTCTTTTCTCAGGTGTGGAGAGCATTGCAGTTTATGAGGAAATACTACGTCAGGTCTCATACCACATCAACCATGGTGCTGCTCTTTATGAAAGGAAGTTTCACCTGTCCTGCACTGAGATGAACGGACGCTACTCCAGCAATGAGTTTACTGTTGAGGTACAAGATCAATACATGCACATATAGGTGCTTGTGCATGCATGCAGGGGACACAGTGGACAGGAATGCACACAATGTGGAATGTATTGCAACGAACACAGGCCTGAGTCTCTCTCACTCTGGTCTTTCTGTAGGTGAATGTCCTCCACAACATGAACCGAGCTGCTCATCCTAACCATATTCTGAGTTCTCAGCAGTTTATGCACCGAGGCCATCATTTGCCCCCAGAGCTATCTGGGCACAGCCTGGCAAGCACCCATAACAACCCAAGTACGTAACACCCTCTTTTGGTTTTATTCCTTTAGGTCAGGATGCTGATTTTCTGATATCCTGGTAGAACCTATAGCAGAGGATTCCATCCAGGCTCCCTATACCCATGTCAATAAGTTCTCATTATACTGTCCTGTCCTCCCACTCTTCATTAGCAAATGGACTGCAGTCTGCATCAAATTGTGTTTTAGAGCTTGGTGGAACAACCCTCCTTTTTCGGTGTGTTGTTTTCTTGATGTAGAAGCAGTCTGAAATCTACACCTGAGAAGGTCTAAAAAGAACAACTGTAAGCTGGTACGATTTAATTTGTGCACTTTGCAAAGGTGCTATGTGGGCTTGGGTAATGTAACTTCAGAAAGAAACTTCAACAGCAGAAGAGAAACAAGAGAAGCAAGGCTGCCACTGCTCTAAAAAAAGAGATGGGACTAGGTGGTGATCAGCAAGGCAGAAAAATATAGGAGACAGCACTACACAGACAAAAGGAGGATTCTTGCCCCCAAAACAGAGGAGAAAGATTAGAGATTAGATTTGTTGGTTTGCCCTGGCAGCCCTGTGCCACAAGCATGACCACAGTCTAACTTGCTCCTCCGAGGCTGTGAAAGCTCTAGGACTGTTACAGAGGACCCTGTGTTGGTTTTGGCCCCCTATTGTGGGGAACATGAAAGGCACCTTTGGTGCTAGCTTTTGCTGCAGCTTCCTGCAGCAGCTGATCCCAAGCTGGTCCAGTCCTGCAGCCGCCACTGAGCTACTGCAGGGACAGCCTACGTACATGCTGGGAGAGCACCAAAACCCAGCCTTTTCCACTCCCTTCCCCAGCAGCAAAGGAAGGAGCAGTTGTCCCTGCTGTAGTGAACCACCCAGAACAAATCCACAGAGGGCCTGGAGAGATTTTGCAGGGAAGGGGGTTACCTGTGGAGTCAAGACTTGGCCTACAGGCCTAGAACAAAGGGGTGAGAGTTGGGCTAAAGGTTTTAGTTGAATTTCAAGTTTTCTCCTGTGGAGAAGCTGGGCTTTGACCGTGGCACTAATTAGAAGGCCATCATAGCCCTCATCTCTGCCCCATGTGCAAAGCAGACTTCTTTTGGCTTCCTCCTTTCTCTACTGCTTGCACAGAAATCAGTGTCTGAAAATCATCCTTGTGCTCTTAGAGGCTCTCCCTAGCACACATTTCTCCCTCCCAAGAGGATGATACAAATGGCTGCTCTGCAACATATCCTGGTGACTTCTGTAGATGAAGATGTGCAGTCTACAGGCCAGGCTGACATCAGAGGATGCCTCAACCTAGGCATCCAGGCAAACTATGCAGGCCTCAAGAAAAGATACAGCAGCTGAAGGCAGGAACTCCCTGTGCCCAGTGGAGCAGAAGAGTCAGGCCATGTGCCTGCCTAGACCAAACACCCAAGCTCTGCCCCCGAGCCCCAGTTCCTGCAGGTCAGGTTGGAAATGCCCATTTCTGCGACAGACTCTAACCACACCTTCTCATTTTCTTTCTCCAAAGTGGTCCCCAGTGCTGCCACTGTTATCATTGTGGTGTGTGTGGGCTTCCTGGCACTCATGGTGATCCTTGGCATCCTGCGCATCCACTCCCTGCACCGGCGGGGAGTGGGGCAAGAGGTCCCTGGGGCTGCTGAAGGAGGGCACACAAGCACTGGAGGCAAAGAGAGTGACATGTTCTGGGATGACTCAGCCCTCACCATCATAGTCAACCCCATGGAGGTGAGGAGCAGCCAGAGTGGCTGAGGCTGGGTGGGCAGCTGGGTTGCCAGGTCCTTCCCCTTACCCCATGTCTCACCTCCGCAGTCCTACCAGAGCTGCCAGGAGAGGGCAGCAGAAAGCGGCAAGGGCAGAGCTAGTGAGGGCATGGAGGATGAAGATGACAGCACCGACTCAGAGACACCCGACTCCCCGGACAGCAATGACGTGGATGACCGACACATCATTGGCAAAAGCGATGGCTCTCACCGCTACTAGGAGCTTTAAAACATCAGTCCAATGGATCCCCCAAAACATGTGGCTGGAAGGAGGAGGTGTCTTATTTTTAACTTCTTCCTTCCCCTACTGTGTACACATGCTCTCCTCCCTCATTTGTCATTTCTGCCTCCCATGTTCCCTCATCTTCTGCCATTCTCATTGTGGACATTCCCCACATTACTGACCCCCCCCCATATGGCACTCTGAAAACATGACAGTGGCACAGTTCAAACTATCATGAGGAAGGAGGGGCTTGGAAAGAACAGAAATTTGGAAGGAGGAGCCAGCCATAGGGCTCAGAGTGGGGTCGCTCACAACCCCTCCCCCAGATATTATATATATATATATTGTATATTTTTTCAATGTTGTCATTTGAGGTTTATTCTCGTTTCATGCAAAAAAAAAAACAAACAACCCACTGCAGCTTGTGTCGCTTTGTAAAATTGTCGATACTCCTAAACTAAATGAATGAAGGTAAGAAGGATGAGGAAACAAAGTGGATTTTAAAATAAATGGATTTCAAATAAAATGTTCAGGGCTCCTGCAGTTTTTCGCTACAAGCAGGGAAAGAAACAGTCAATGTAGCCTCTAATATGAGACTGGAGATTGTCCAGAGCATGTATTTACTGAAATTACTGCCTTTTCTCAGGGAAGGGTTACATTTTTTAGTGAATGTGTTAGAACAAGAAAAACATATCACCCCTGACTCTACCCCCACCTTTTTGAGAATGTAAATTCTCTTTGTAAACACAACGTAGCCTTCCCCAGGACACAGGGCTAGGAACCCACAGAGGAACAGAAGGCATCCCAGCCTGACACAGGCAAGTGTAACACATGCAGCAAACTGAATTCTTGATTACAGAAAAAAAATAAGGCTCTTCCCATACACTTAGTGTACAATCAACAGAAACAGGCCAAATCCTCAGCTTCATCCATCTTTTCACCTAATCCACTTTCTTTACCAGCATAAAAGAGTACTTTTCACACTAAGGCTTCCAGGTTGTAGCAGAAGAGCCTCAGCACTTCTGAGGGAAGGTGGTGTTCTTCTCTTTCTGTTGGGAATGGAGGGGATGGAAACACAATAGATATTGGCAAAGCATAGCTATGAGCCCAGTAGCATGAGTTGTTAGGGTACTGCTTCCTAGCAGGTTGTGCTTCTTCCCTCGATCTACTTGGTCTGATCATTCAGATCCTGCTAGACAAGAGGCTGTCAGCTGTCTGACAAGATTTAGGGCAATGGCTGCAACATGTTAAGGACCCAATGGAAAATTCTGCAATAGGACATTTCCTTGCAGCCAAGGTTGAGAAATCCTCCTTAGGGACAGGAAGGTAGCACAGTAGGTGAGAATGGAATAGCCCCTCTGAGGGCATGAAAGGTCTCAGCACAAGATCTTTGCTTGCTGCAGCGCTCTCAGATGTCTCAGACAGGCTCTAGCCTGTCTTCACATCCAACCGTGCCCACAGATGTTACTGGGTCCAAAAGAAGTGAACATGCTGAGACTGTCTAGGATACTCATGCTTTCTCCTTTTTCTCCTTCCCAGTAAGTTCCATGCCCTTATTTTACAGAGGGAGCTTACAGCAGGCACTGTCAAACCAGTGCCCTGACATCTTCAAGCACTGGAATAATTCAAGTCTCCAGAAAGAATAAAGGCTACATTATGCACACTGGCGTGAAAAACTTTGCACAAAATAGTCTTATGTCCTGAGAATGCTATGCCTGACCCAGTTCTGATACGCAATGGAGAGCACCACCTCTCAGGGCATGGAAAAAGATGAAGTCTCAGGACCATGAGGTCCCTGTATCTCTACAGCAGCCTCAGACAGGTGCTACAATGTGCTTACAAGGTGGAAGAGGCCAAATGTACAATGAGTTCATAGGTAGCCATCATGATAGCTGTGTTTGGGATCTGGCGGATCAAGTGAGCCAGGAGCCCTCGGTATAAAGCCAAGGGTCCTTCTTCATGGACCACCAGCTGCAGAGTCTGTATAAAGGAACGGTATCGTGACCCTTCTTCTCTCAATCGTGTCCGAATCACCTCTGGAGAGACAAAAAGGGAAGAGATATTAGCAGATTGATCCTACAGGCACGGCATCGCCCACTGAGGGGAACAGAACCAAGAAGAGTGGACCCACTCACCATGTGGATATGCAATGCATGAAGCACATGTTTTGGAGACAGCAGCAGCTCCCATTAGTCCAAAGAAATCATGGCTGTTTGGTGAAAGCGTGAGTGGTGGGGAAAGGGAATGTCGGCTGTTTCTCAGCTGCTGTTTCAGTGCTTCATAGATGACAAAGTGTATGATAGTCTCTGATACTCCAGCATAGGAGGCAGTGATACCACGGTAAAACCCACGAAGGCCTTCAGTGCGGTACACATGCATGGCACATTGGAGAGCACTGCTGGCCATCTCTCCCTTCACCCTGTAAAGAGGAGGGAGAGTTAGAATGGCACACTGCTCCGCTGACCTAAATGCTGTTGTGAACACAACTGTATGACTCTTCCCCAGCATGCCTTGAAGACTTATATTCTGATGGCAAGTAACAGAGCCCTACCCAACCCCAGCCCCAAACAAACCAGTCCTGGTTTGACACTGAGCGGCTCTGCATTGCTATCCTGCCTTACCTGGCTTCCAGCTGCATCCTGGTTTTCACTAACCAGATAGGGTTGGTGAGTGTGGCAGTGGTAATGCCTGGAAAACAGAAGAGGAAGACAGCCGTGAGCACCAAGATCACGCTGACAGTTTGTGAGGAGGTGCTAATCTATCAGCTCTTTGAATTCTGCTTGGCAAGCTGCAGGTATTAGCAATTTGAGAATGACCTTGAGCTCCTGTGGGAGAAGAGACATTTAGGGCAGACTATCTGCTTCTCCTCCTCCCCCATTCCAGCTTTTGTCTGGTGGTAATTAGCTCCTCTGCCTCCAACATACCCTACTATAGGCCCTGGTGTTACAAAGAGGCAGGAAACAACGGGCTAAACTTGCAAGAGTGGAAGATTTTGTTAGAGAACTGGGATGTATACAGAGACAGGATTCTGTGAGTGGTCTAAATTACATGCTGCCTCCTCCCTCTCACAGCTGAATGGAGCTCTTTCCCTGATAGCAGCTCAAGGGGTAAAGACTAGATCCATGACTTGAAGAGATGAGCCTAAGAAGAATGAAGAGTGAGAAAACATTTTGCTTACCCAAGGAACTCACTGCTCCAGGTGTGGAGGGAGAAAACTTCAGAAGAGAGGAAAGGACTGATGGGAGTAGCAATGCAGAAGGAATGATACCCTTTTACATTTACAGACAGAAGGACCCCTTGGCTCTGATTTGAGACAGAAGAGGCTCACCTGCACAGGCTGCTGATAGCATATGTACTTTCTTGGACTCTGGCACAAGGACAGCATTGAGCCTCTCCTTAACACCAGAATAGGCAGCAAAATATATAGCCCTGCTTGGAAAGAAATAAAGAAGAGGTTACAGCTCACCTATGAGGAGCAGAGATAGCGCTCCTATGGGGTCTCACTCCAACTTTTCTTACTCCCAGCACAGGTTTGTCTAATGTGACATCAGATACCATTTATAATAAGCCCGTAGCAATCATCTTATCTTACAACTACGACCAGAAGGTCCAGAAAATGGCTATGTGAAGGGGTCCTGTAGCACAATAAGCACAAGGCCCAGACTGCTTTCAGAATGTGGAGCAATAGCTGTCGCAGAGGTCCTTTAAAAAGTGTACAGCATGAGCTATCCTCAGGGAGCAGTACGCACCGGGAAGGAGCAACCCCAACAAGGTTTGGACCCAGACCTCGGAACAAGGATCGCATCCCTTCCTTCTCAAGGATGGTCCTACAGCAGGAAATGAACAAAGAAATCAGCAGAATAAGTAAGCTGGGGGTTGTCCTGTTCCTCCTCCCCCTGCATTCTTCAGTACTTCTTGTAGCATTCTCTCCTCAACTCCCATGTTATCCTTTTTCTGCTCTACTCTCATTTTCTCTCCAACCACTTATCCTCTCTCCGTCACTCATTTCTTCCTATTCTTGCTGACAGCATCACTCTGGGTCTGATCAAACCACTACTTGAGAAATTTCTCAGAGTCCCAGAAGCTGCCTTGCAGACACAGAGTTCAAAGCACAGACCAGCTGTGGAAAGTAGATGTACCTGTGCTCTGACAAAACTTCCTACCGCACTTGCGGTTTCCAGAGCCTCAGCTCAAACACCAATTCCATCTCCCCCCCCTGCCCCGCCTCTCTCCACCTGATGGCCAAACATTCACCTCCCTGGTGCCAACATGCATGCTGCTGTACCCTACTCACCTCAGCAGCTTGAGCACTCCAGGAGATGGTGGAGTGGGGTTCATCAGCCTCACACTCATACCAGGCAGCTGTATCTCCGAGAGGCACAGAGGCCGCAGTGTCAGTTGGGATGACTGTAGACGTGTCTTCACCACTTCCAGGGGACAGGTCAGGATGGCTCCAGCTGTGCCACCACATCTAGGGCATAACAAGGGCATAACAGCACATGTAAGAATGACCCCTGTGCAGGAACAGGACAATACAAGGACAGGCTGAGAGAGCTGGGGTTGTTCAGCCTGGAGAAGAGAAGGCTGTGGGGAGACCTTACTGCAGCCTTTCAGTACTTAAAGGGGACCTAGAGGAAAGCTGGGGGCAATCTCTTTAGCAGGGCCTGTTGTGACAGGATAAGGAGAAATGGTTTGAAACTAAAAGAGGGTAGATTTAGATTGGATATGAGGAAGAAATTTTTTACAATGAGGGTGGTGAAACACTGGAACAGGTTGCCCAGAGAGGTAGTGGAGGTCCCATCCCTAGAAACATTCAAGGTCAGGTTGGACGAGGCTCTCAGCAACCTGATCTAATTAAAGATGTCCCTGCTCACTTCAGGGGAGTTGGACTAGATGACCTCTAAAGGTCCCTTCCAACCCAAAGCATTCTATGATTCTATGAATAATTCTGACCCTGCTCGCCCACAACCTCTCCCCTCTAGGAGAGGAGGTTAGGTCCCACAGCCTGCGTCATACACGACCTCTTGCTCTGACACTGATTAACGTAATAATGGCTTAGTTTGGGACATCAACTGGCAGTCTCACTCTGAAACCTCATTCAGTATTTGAGACAAACAGTCCCAAGTCCACAGGGACTCAGCAGTCCCTCAGCTCAAAGCTGCTGATCTTTGCATTCAGAATTTCCCAGAGCAAACATTGCTGCGCAACCTCGCTGCAATGACTTCTGCTGAGACCACCAGGCACTGTGCCTCACACCGCCCCACAGCAGCATTGGCTCAGAGAGGGGCAGCACAAAACTCTCCCACCTCTCAGCCTGCCTGTATCTTCAACCCATAATCTATTCAGCCCCACATTTGCAAGGCCCTGTAAGCAAGATCTGTATTTTCTGCCAACAGCCAGGCTCACCTCCAGCCTGACTTGTTTAATGAAAGAGGACCCTGACCTTCAACAGACAGAAACTATTTTTGGAACTCATGAACCATCACTATCAATCAGTCTAGTCATACCTCAGTAACGCTGAAAGGACATGTATCCCCTTTTTCCCTTTCTGCCACCCAGGGACGAATCAGAAGCAGAGAACCGATACGTTTGGTTCTCAGCTTCTACCCCTTCAGATCCTTTGACTGACAACTCTGTTTTTCTAGAGGATGATCAGTATCTGAAAGACTGTTTTGAGATGAATTTGCAAGGAACCGCCATGCAAGAGGCTTTGATGAACAGACAGGTGTTAATATCTGCTACAGTCAAACTCGCTTTGTTTCACAAGAGATGAAGGCTTAAAAAAAAGGTCACTCTGCTCCAAAGAAAGAAAAGCCAACCAAAGAACTACAAGATACCTGGGAAGAATCAAGTATATCAATAGAATTACACATGACGGTACAGGACAGCAAATGGCTAGAGTTCTGAAGAATTATTTTGAAAAAGCCCATACAGCTCAGTGCACACACACATCGCTCTCACAGCCTTTGCTCCCAGGGCTTCATTTATTATTGCTTTCAGGTTGGGGGGGGGGAGAAAAAAAGAAAAAAAAAGAAAAAAAAAAAAAAGAGGCCTGGATGCCTATTGCAATGAAGTCCAGTTGAAGATCTGGCAGCTAGAAAGTTACGCAGCTAATGATGCCAGCAACTAAGCAACTAGTTGCGCTACTCCATTACACTCATGCTGCTTTGTCTAGCCCTTTGCAGATCTACACAACGGCGATGACTCGCAGAGCAGCCAATCAGCAGCAATTTTCCTCAGGAGATATGGTGAGTGGTGGGAGTCTGGGATCAGGTGGAACACGGCCAAAGAATTTAACTCGGGCTCAGAAGACAACACAAAGCAAAGCAGTAAACATCCTGGCTCAGGTTTTCTGGATGAACAAGCTGTTCAAGCATAGACACCAAGACAGTCTACATAGCAATCCAGGAGTCACATGAGGCAGAGCCTCCTTTTACAAAAGCCATGTTGATTTTTTCCCCCATGTAGACCATATTCATTCAGGGGTCCAACAGTCCTTGCCTTTACCATAATTTCTACTAATTTGACTGATACAGGCTCCAGACTTACAGGCCTGTTGTTTTCTTGATCAGAAGTGTAGTGTCCAGTTTAGGAGAAGACGGAGTACAGTTGTGACAGATCAAGATGTCTAAGAAGTATGAATAGAGCAGTTTCAACTTCTTATCTAAAAGCTGAGCAAGCACTACAACAGGACAACATTTGGAGAAGTAATTGCTTGGTATCCTAAAGATTTCTTCTCTCTAACAGTGCATAAGGAGGCACAACTTTATGTAACTTTTTCATAATATCTCATTTCTTCAAGAAGTCCCTACCTGAGCATGGCCAGGATATGAATTTGAACCCACACCTCCAGGTTTCCCGAGTTTAAGTTCCTCAAGCTATTGATATGTATAGGTAATACAGAAGAATTTTGAAAGCAGTAATGAGAGTTAAAGAAATTGTTACTCCTTACCATGGTGGCTATTTACTCAGCAGTAAGGGAGTCCAAGGTGAAGGGGGACCTCTGAGCCACTACGGCTCAATGGCAAGACTAAGGAGGATTTTTCAGTGAGCAAAGAACACTCACTAAACAAAGCTAAGGAAATAAGGTGTACTAGCTGTTCAAAACTAGATGAAATCTCAACTATGATGTCTTATCATGCATCGCATGATGACACAGCTGCTCACAATGTACCTTCTTTTTTTGGGAGAAATGGAAGATTATGTACTCTTGTCACAAAGAGATGAACTACTTTTCAGTCCAATACTGATGAAGGCAAAACTGAACAAAATCTACAAACATTTTAAAATCAGCAGGCAGAAAAAAACCCGTGGCCATGGATATTAAAAAGAGCTGATTGAGGAGCCTTCATACCTGCAGATTTAAATGCTTAAGAAATGTTAGGGGACTGGGGAAATATACTAGCCTAGAAGAGTTCTAATGTCTACCAGGACTAAAAAAAAAAAA
>VZTL01032971.1:0-10839 GCA_013400535.1 Scopus umbretta
TGATTCTATGATTCTATACCAGGTCCCTCTGGCCAGCATTTGTCACTGAGATCTCCGGGCACCTGTGAGAAGACAGTAGGCAAATGAATGGTGCCAGAGCGAGGAGTGTTCCCAACCCCTGAAGCAGAATCCCAACACCCTCCTCCTTCCCTGAGAAGAGCAGAAAACCTGGGGAGCTTTGCCCTCAAAACCCCATCCTCAGCAATGCTCCAGCCACACCGATTTATTTTACCAATCTTCCTCCTGGGATTTATAGAGTCATAGAATCATAAAGGTTGGAAAAGACCTCTGAGATCATCTAGTCCAACCATCAACCCAACAACACCATGTCTACTAAACCATGTCCCAAANCAGGACCCGGCACTTGGCCTTGTTGAGCCTCACACAGCTGGCCTCGGCCCATCGATCCAGCCTGTCCGGATCCCTCTGCCGAGCCTTCCTACCCCCAAGACGATCGACAATCTTACTATGAACATCCTGGTTTTTGTTTGGTTGGTTGGGTTTTGCTTTGGTTTAGTGTTGCTTTTTGTTGCTGTTGTTAATTTGCAAAGCAAACCCGCTCTGTCATCTGGCCGCCGCGGCAGCTGAGCCCCGGCCGGGGCCACCCGGGCACCGTGCCCCGGGAGCCGGGAGCGGCGGTGGAGATGAGCCTGCTGACCTCTGCCGGCGGCGAGGGGGCTGCCCGGGAGACAAGTGCACCGCCGCGGCATCTCGGGACCGGGGGGAAAGGTAGGAACCAAGAGAACGGTGTCATGGTAAGCGGGAGATGGCTCAGAAAGCCAGCGGGGCCGAGAGGGGTGCGCTTGGGCTCCGCGTTCGTGCTCTGCGGGAGCGGGTGGAAAGGCAAGAGCTCTTGGGGAAAAACAGAGAAAACGAGAGGCGGCAAGAAGAACGGGTCTTAGGAGAGTGGCAGAGCTTAGAAATACCCATAAATCAAGGCACCTCTCCGTTCCCCCTGTGATACCAGCCTCTCCTGCTGCACAGCCCACCTCCTCTGTCCTCCCAGACCCCGGACTCAGCCTACGCCTGCTGCTCTCCGCAAGGCTTTTTAGAAAACAAGCACGGCCCGGATTCTTTTAGAAAGTGCTCACTAAGCTCCTTAGCTGGCATCAGAGCTGGGTCTGTTTGCACTAGCAGGTTTCTGTGAGTTATCCTACAAGTACACTTGTAGCTGCCCCAAACCATGTGCTGTCTGGTGCGGAGTGAGACCACTCGTAGGAGATGACGGACAGGCAGGTGCCGATCACAGCGCTGCGCGGCTGAGTGTGAACAAGACGCCCAGGGTCAGCCCCGCTCTTGGAAAGCAAAACTCTGTGAACGTACAAGGCGCAGGCGCTGACTGTGGCCTTTGCACGCCCTCTGCATGAGGCCTGAGAGTGGGACGGCTGCTCTTTGGTTTGATGCATGAGGCCAAAGCAACAATTTCTCACCTAATGTACCTGGGAAAACCTGAATAAGCATTGCCAGACTGGCAGGTTTTAGCCAAATGTGTTTGTTACTTTCCTTATAAGAACATTTTCTAACTACTTGATTTTGGCAGCCCAAGTTAGCTTCTGTGGCATTTCTATACCGCGCACACCAGTGGAGTGGAAACTGTTACTGTGCTTCTAACTGGACAGGAGCTACATGTGCCAATTATATCACACAGAAATGCTACACTGAATTTGGTGTATAGCGGGTCTCCTGCGTTGACAGAGGATAGCCAGCACCAATGATGGAACCAAAAACTTAGCTAGGCACACCATAAATGGTCCTGCTTTAATTTAAAAAAATATATTTAACTAATTACATTTTATACGGATGCAGTATTCCTTTTCCTAACCTTTGCCATCCAACTCACACAATATCTCACATCATTCAGGGCACCAACCTGGCCCACAGCTCCTCTCCTTTGGGGTGCTTGTCACTCCAGCTACCTTATGTGTTCATTTCTATATCTATATGATTTTTCTGTTGAGAATATGCTGTCAGCCCTCTTCTCTCCTGCCAGCCAAGAGGATCACTGAGCCACTCCTGATCCGTGGCTTTGGCCTCTGGCATCATTCACCTTCAGATGGAACCCGGAGACCTTTCACCTCACTGAAATGCAGTACCTCGGTTAAGTATTTTGCGACGCTTGTTGTGCAGGGCTCTCTAGATGCCAACTTTACTTTCTGATGGTATTATCGCTGCTAAGGGAGAGAGCGGGAGGGCGAGGAGGCCTTGCTTTGGGCCTTCGCTGCTGTGCCCCGGGGCCGTAGCGTCTGTCCTTGCGCAGCGCCCGGGGGAGGCCGGGGTGGGCTGCGGGGGTAACAAACCTGCTGCCCCGAGCGCTTGGCAAACACAGTGCTCACCCGCTCGACATCTCCCTCGAGTGACCTGTCTTTATGGGGCTTAAAAAAGGTTTACATAACTGCCGTGCATTTTTCCACAGGCTCTAGGTAGCGTGTGCCATGAAAGAGGGGGGAAGAGGGTGGAAAAAGGAGGGCTGAGCAAGGCAGGACTTCCCGGCGGCTGCGTGCAGGGGGAGCTCACGCTGCACTGTTAGCGCCGGCTTCTCCACCCACAGCTACTCGCTTCTCGGCATTTTGCATGGTTTTTGCAATAAAAGTAATGCAATCTGTTGTGTAGCACTGCCCAGCTACTCGCAGAAACTACAAAAGCCTGAGCAAATACGACAAGCAAACAGCCTAACGCAGGTACATGCCAGGCCATCTCATGCCCCGTGTTGTTAATCACGGTTATTTTGGGAAGGGTGACTGGCCTCACCCAGCCTGAGGCCCCTTCTGGATTGCCCACAGAAACTCGTGACACGCGGTGCCCGTGACAGGGACCCTGGCGAGCGTGTCGGCAGTGCGACACGGGCCCCTGGCCGCAGGACTTGCCAGCTCGCTTTGCTACAACTGTCCTTCTCACACTGATAGGTAAGGATTTCCTACGAGTTGGAAGTCCACTGGGCGATCTGCTTTTATAGTTTGCTCTTAGCTTTAAGCTTCAGAATGAAACGAAAATTCGGTTTCAAAGACAAGCAACTCGAACCTTTCTTGGAGCACGGTGTGGCTTCGCACTAACATGCCTCCATGCCATCTCAGCATGCTTATGACAGGATTCTTTGCTAGGTTTTCTCTTCACCTATCTTAACACAAGGGTGGCTGGTTAGCACTTTCTCTGGGAGAAACGTGGCCTTGTTCGCTCAGACATAGTTCCCTGGGGTTGGCAGATACATCAGATAAGTACCCGAGAGGACTCTTACAAGCTACTCCCGAGTTAATAAAATAATAGCAACAAGGATCAGTTATCTCTCTCAATACCTTTCCAAACACATCCTTTAGAAGAATAACTGCTGCGGTGCTGATTTAGCATTTTGAAATTATTAACATTCCTATTTTAGCATCACAGAGGCTTAATTGCTGAGCAAGTATAAACAAGGAGTTCAAGTTACAAAATTCTCTCATACACACAGGATTCTTCTTCATTTTTTTAATTACATTTTATTGCCTTCATTTTGCAAATGGCAAAGACACAATGGCTCCCATTATAAAGTTATGCACTGTAGTTTACTACATGGAACATTTTGCGATAGTTTATGAGATCTCTAGCAGATCTCTGATCTGCTGCATGACAACACTTTATAAATCTTTGCTCTGTTTTGTGCACTTGCAGTATCTCATCACAACAAAACGGGCTAAACCATGTCCAGGTTTGGTGAACAAAAATGTCTTTACTTGCTCTTTTCTTGAGATTATCTCAGTTTCCCAGCCTGAGCTGATCGAAACCCATTCCACCCAGTCCCAGCACACACACAGATTATTCCAAACCTAGGGCAGAAGAGCGAGCTGAATGTGCTCAGTGTGAATCTTATTGACCTTGCTCCATGCCCACAGGACCGCAACACTAGTTTCATGTTGGGGACAAGTGCACACGAACAAGTCCCTGCACCCAGTTCTGCCCCACTGAAGCTCTATCCCATCCCTGCTACCAGAGGCTTTTGGTTTCCTGCTGTGCTGAATGACAGGGGCTGAAAGGGGAGCTTGTTTTCAAACCCAGCATGAACAAGGCAGTTCCCCTGGTCCACTAATTTACTGGTCTCCAGAGGTGTGAGCGACATGAAGCCCAGGCCGCATTAGGCTGCCGCCACCGCGTGTGACAACCCCAGCTACCCCTGCCACCGCTCAGGACCGTGCCCTGGCCGAGGGGGCCATCCGGGCTGCTTCTCCCTGTAACTGCATGCCTGGCAGGGGAGAGACAGGGGGCAAATCTCCGAGGCAGCCACGGTGCAGCCTTCTGCACTGAGGAGGACACTGCCCTGTCCACACTGCACCCACCCGTGGACTGTTCCGTTCCCTCCAGCCCCCACAAACACCTCCAGCCCTGGCAAAAACCACCAGACAGCCCTTTGCTCTCAAACACGCTGAGCTTCCCCTCCACTTCTTTCACATATTTAGTTGAGCTTTTCCTCCTCATTTCCAAATCCCTGCATAACTTTGTGTCAGGCTTCCTCTCTCCCTAATGTCCCAGTCTCACCCATGCCTGCTTCTGCTGCCTGTGCTGTACTTCTCGCTATTTTCACACTACTCCAGTTGCCTGGAATAACCTTCTTATTGAAATGCAACAAGCTGTCTCCAGCTCCTTTACAAACCATATGAATATCCACCTGTTCCCTTGACAGTAACCATATGCCTCTCCGTATTTGTTCTGGAGCGTGGGAGGTTGCTTTGCGCTATTTGGGCAAGATCCAGCTCCTACTGAAATCAAGGAAAAACTTCCCATTGATTCCATGGCACTTGTACCAAAGCCTCAGACTGTAAATTTAATGGGATGCTTTCCGCATGTTTCAATTACTGCAGCACATCACACATATTTAGGACTCTATTGAAATAGCCAACAACGATTATCACTTAATTGCAATGATGTAACACCAGCCAAAGAGATAATGCTCGGATTACCATCTCAGAAGGGCAGCACAAAATCACTGTCTGTATAAAGCCCTTTTATATGGCAGTGTTTAAAGCACAGCATGCAAGGAATCATAGGCACCTAGCGATACAGAATTCAGCTGCGGATGTATCCTCCCCAAGTCTAGCTCTCCTCAGTGATTTGAGTGCAGAAGCTATCTCTGTATCAAAAGAAATCTGTCAACACTATTTGTGCAGAATCATAAACATAATAAATCTTGCCAACTCCTCTGTGAGCTGGCTATTTATTGCACTCATCTCTGAGGCTTTTCCATACTGGAGCTGGAGGCTCCAAGCATAAATACTGAAATGATGTGTTGCATATGCCATAGCTTAAATTACTGTGTTTGATTTGAGGCTTAGTTTTGGAAGACCCTCAGCATCTAGCCTACAGGCCCCCCTGCACAGCCTGAGAGATAACACAGTGATCCCAACAAACCACACGTCAACCTCCCTTATACCCGCATGAGTCAAAATGATGGTGTGTGCACGCAAGTACAGTTAGACTACGCACTCCTCCAGCCAGCATTGACTAGCACAAAGGGCAAAGACCAAAAACCGAACCCAGAACCACATCCTGGCTGTTAATCCAAACTGCCTGAACAAAGAAGGTGTGCAAAACATGTCCCACCTTCATCATCTGGTTTTGGTGGTGGCAGGAGACTTCACAGTGTGGGAGTCTGTCTGCGATGCAAGAGCCATGGTCAGGACCTCACTTCATCCCCGACATCAAGCCTGGCAGCTGATTCGATGTCCTAAGAACTAGGTCTGGGCAAACCCTTTTTATTCACTAAAAATGCCATTTCTGCAATTTCAAACAAATGAAACCTTTCCAAGGAGAGTGTCCCACATCCAGGGAGACGATTCCCCTTCCCTGTTAGGTCAGTGATTAGAGCAGGTACGTGGCATGGGGAAGATCCAGCCTCAGAGTGCTGGAGGGGATGTTGAAACCCATCTTTTATCGTATCCCCCCAGATTCAGTGATGTGATTTAGTGAAATAGTTCCAACACAAGCTGTTGGGACTCCTGGAAAAAACACAAAGATTCTTCTGAGAGAGACGATTTCTAAGGTCCAGGGATTTTGTTTGTTTGTTCGTTTGTTCATCATTGTTTTCAAAATGGAACAGCAAAGATGGGAACTGAACACAGCTTTCCTGCATCTCTCTTACCTTGAGTTTAGGAGCAGACAAGAACACGTTGGCACCTGCACCTGCAGGTCAGTGATTCTTGATGCTGGGCCTATATTTTTGTTATTTCTTTTCTTGTAGAAGATTCTGCATGAAAAATCTTGTCTCAAACAGCTAACAAATTTCAGAAGGAACAGAAATACTAACTTTCTGTTTCCAGTGAGAAAATAAATGTATTCGCTCTGGCTTTATCTGAAAAGCCTTCCTTTCTCCCTTGTTTCCCCACAGCTTTTCATTGCTCCTTGTAACCTGAATAAAATGAGTTACAAAGCTGAGGTGATGTATCACAGAAGCAACCTTTCTGTGTGTGCTTCATGCAATGTACCGCCTCTGCCCTTGTCTGCAGTGACCTTTACCTCAAATGCACTGATTTTTGTAGCATATTCAGAAGTGAGATCCATGCTGTAGGAGGGCAGGGCTCCTGCTGCAGCCAGGGCTGCCGTGCAAACACGAGGCAATATTACCATATATATTACAATGCCCACAGGAACTCATAGGAAGGACTTTGTACGAAGTCTCTTGCAAGGTTTTGTGTCTACTTACATGACGCATCTAGCTGGAAGTTACCTGTCAGCTAAGGTAATTGAGAAGGACGATGCAAGTTGAACTCGTCCTTATATCCCATGGGACCCAGAAAAGCAATGGTCTATTTGATAAACCTGAAAGAAGAACAGACAATTTCATCCAACATTTTGGGGGGATCAACCAGCATACTTCTTGAAGTGGTATTTTTTAATGTGAAACGCTTCTCTGCTTTTTGCCTGGCATTCTCCTTGCTTGAAATATAGGGAGAGATCTCCCTCAGCAAAGCAGAGGGAGATTACCTGAACAAGGCAGGGGGCTTTCATGCTGCCCGTTTTTTTTTTTTTCAAAAGTCACGCATTAATTTGGGTGCTCTATCTGACACATCAGAAAAAGGCTGCGTGTGTGTAAGGTAAAGATAGGATGCAATGTTTTGGGTGAGACAAGAAGTGACTTCAACTTTCATTGCAACTGAAATAAAATCCGACAGCATATTTAAACATTTAGTTAATTTATAAGGAAAAAAAGCAAAACGGAAGTCCACATTATTGTAATCTTTTCCCTAGGGATGCCAGAGCTTCAAAACCTCAGACAAAAAAAGGTAGTGCTGAAGTTTAGCTAAACCTTCACCTCTAATAGTCAGGGATCTCTGCACTCCTATGCCTGAAAAGCACAGACCAGTCAGGAGAAATGCCAGCTGGACTGTACATGGTGCAGAACTGGCTTGTGCATCTAGGCTGAACAAATAATTATTGACTCAGCTTCTGCAGCTCATTCAAGGGAAATTATTAACCGCACTAGAAAAATCAGTGAGGCAGATTCATACACAGAGCTGAGTTTTCCTCTGAATCTGTCCTGCTCCGCATCCCATTCAGCACATCAAAAATTGCCAAACTCTGCCAATTATTCATTTTATATACATATATATGTATGAACATTATATATATATATAAACCTCCCCCCTAGCTGTAATAAAGTGGTTAAGCAGACTGTAAACCATCATTAATATAACATGAGATCCACTATAAAAATCTGAAAAAGGACATATAGTATCTCAAATATGTTTTTTATTAGGGTTTTTTGAGTGAAATACAGCATCCCTGTTGTTTCTAAAACAGAACAAATTAAGAGATTTATCTTAAGTAATTGATGCAATTGGTAACTTAAAATACAGTCTAGTGCAGAATGATTTACTTGTTTTCTCTGGCAATTTCCCAGTTACAAGAGCCCGGTCACTATTTTTGTTTTTTATAGAGCTATTCATTACTTTCTGATCTACATTAGATCTTCCTGAAAGTTCAAAATATTACATCTAAATTAATGAGCCTCCCCAAAATTTTCTGTAATCAGTTCAATCTTGCCTGTGGTCGGAGCAGGGAACAGGAATTCTTAAAGTCTTAATCAGAGCTCTGCCAGTAATTTTCTGAATTACAGTTAGTTCAAATCTTTCAAGTTGTGCTTAATTTTGAGTCACAACAATATTGAGCAGCCTTATGGAAGACACTAAGGCTGAAACCAAGCCCCGTAGGAACAAGCACAGAGTTTGCCACTGACCTGACTGGGATCAGGATTTCACCCATAGGTCTAATTTGGAGGTGTTCTGCTTTATGAACAATAAGGATGCTCTCCACCAGCTCCTGCAATGACTTCAGCAACACTGAGATACCCCAGGGTGCTGAGCTTCATCTTCCTGTCTCAAAAATGAACTGCTTATTCCCTGCACCTCTGTAAAGCCTCTGAGGAGTTTGTAATTTCCTAAGACGCAAAACATCCAGAAACTGTTGGTGTTCACCATTTTTTACAATAAAAATGAATTAAGTACAAAAGCAAAAGGTTTCACAAACTAATTGTCCTTTCGGTCGCAAATTTTCCCTTTAAACGAAGGCTCTGCATTTTGGTCACACAGGGCACATCTTGATTCCCCTCCCTTTTTAAAACTCTCACTAACTTCCTTCCCATTGCTGTTTTCCTGTTTTTTCCCCCTGCAAATACTCCTGACAGCCAAAGGGCTGTTCCTGGGCTTAGACCACATGAAGAAACATCAGCCTTAATGAAGGTTTTCAAAGGAAGTGTCTTCCGCTGTCCAGAGACAGATCTGCGAGGACAGTGCAGGCACACTTCAATGTTCACAACCAGATACCGCGTCCATGGAGTGCAGAAGAGACACATCCTCCCTCTCCTGGCCCAGGGAATATGCACAGCGTCTATATCTCACACCCAGAACTCGGTTTTAGGATTCATTCGGTGCCTCCAAGTAAGACGCCAATGTCACTCTGTCTTACGGAAGACACTAAAATCTACATCTAAAAGATCTAAAACCAAAGTCCCCTACAGACCTGCGCATTACATCAAAACAGCAGACGAACACTCGAGACGGATTATGCACAAATACCCTGACAACTCCACAGCCTTTGGATTGTACAATTCTGCCTATTCCCAGTGTCTGAGGACGGGTGGCAAAGAGAATGCCTTTAACAAGAAGAAAAAGACATTAAACATCAAACGTCCCTTTGCTTCTGACAATTAATTGAGAAAAAACCCTCATAATCAGTTGCAGATTTGTCTCTGTGTAGCTAGCGTGACTCCACTCAATTATCACACTGTAGTCCAGAGCAAGGAGTTTGGTTCTCATCTTTGTGTTACTTGAGGATGGGGAGGCAGCGGACAGAGCTGAAAGGTCAAAGGTGGCAGGAGGAGGTCGCCAAGGGTGTCACCATCTCTGTGTTAGCCGTAAATAATAGAAACCAGTGTGGTCTTTGGTTTAGAGCCCAGCTTTAAGCCCCCACTGTACCAGGGACTGTCAGTGAGGTGCTGGGAATATGGGTGCAGAAAGCTGCCCTGCACCAGGCGGGTCTGTGCCTGCACCAAACAGTACAGGGGCTGTCGGCAGGAGAAGACATCGCAAGGATGCTGCAGTATGAAGAAGCTGCCCCTGCTTTCCAGTCCCTAAGCAGTCCCAGTGCCAGTCAGTATCTTTTGGACTCTAATGGAGGAAAACAGCCCTGTGTAAAAAATCAGTCATTTATTGACGATTTTGCAACTGCAGTGTCTTCCTATGTGTCAGGAAGGTAGCTGCCCCAACCCCCTGTCAGCCTCACATTGCTCCTTCCCTACCCAGCTGAGTCTGTGAAGACTTATTTCCGAGGTAACTTGGCTGATTTTGGGTGGCATGGTTGGGGCAGTCCTTAGAAGGCTGTGCTGACAGGGAGGCAGGCTGGGAGCACACTCTTCTCCCTCGCAGCAGGGCCAGAGTCACTCTCACGCGGCGTTTCACCATTGCCCTCAGTTCAGTTGTGCCTTACACAGCACAACAGAGACATTAAGAAAACTATGAAATGTTCCTGAAGTTAAAGCTTGTTGACTCCCCCACGTTAACAGCAAAACCAATTCCTGCAGCTGCAGTCTCAGCCACTCCCCTATTAATATTTCCCAGCACGGCCCAGCCGAGCACAGCCCTGCATCATCAGCCCCTATTGCTTTAACATCATGATGCAAATGGATAAAACAAATCAGCTGGTCAGAGACACTTAGACCTAATCTACACTTGCCCCTAGAGTGAAATAGAAGTGCCGGTACTCCTGACCTTCCTCCCAGGTGAATCTGTTCCTTTACGTTTCAGAATTAACTGCGCTGAAAAAGGGGTCCCTGGTGCGCAAAGAAATTAATAGCATTGGAAATGATTCAGGGGAGCTCGGGACCTGGGCCGAGAAGCAGTGGGAACCAGCGGCGCTGAGCACTTCCAGGGCAGATTCTGAAGAGACTTGGCTGGATCCCAAGCGACAGAAGAAAGGCAGATGTGCCCTGCCCTCCCTGACACCTCGGCACTTCCCTCAGTCTGTAGGTTACGTTCGCTATCACCTGAAAGCAAAAAGGCCTTAAAAGTAAGCATTCAGATGTGCTAATCTCTTAGGACAGCACATACATAAAAGCAAGTGTTTATATAAATGATACCGCTCACTTCAGGCTGAATTTAATCATCAAAGGAGAAAAAGCACATTTTGTTTGGTCTTTTACTAGTCAAAAATGGCTGGTATTTAATAAGCCCCGGAGCCAGATCTCAGTAGGACAGGCTTTTTATGGGCCAGAGGCACCTACCATACCGTCCCTTTCCACATACAGCCACTGACCTATGTCCAGCTGATTTGAATTTACTTCCTAAATCTGATGCTTCACCCAGTTAGATCAAAAAAAAAAAA
>VZTL01032998.1:0-16269 GCA_013400535.1 Scopus umbretta
TCATGCATTTGGGCAAATAGTGGCCCTCGGACCACACCTCATTGGGAAGCCCCACTGTGCAATATTCTTGGTGGACTCTTCCATGGATGCGTCCCCAGGAAGGAGAGGGTCAGTGTTTTGTGAGCTGGCAGTCTGCTCTACTTCTCCCTCCCCAGCTGTGAGGGGCCTGGGTGGATCTGCTGTGGCTGCATGTGCTCCGCAGGTCAAGACCATCTGCCTGTCTCCTGTGATGTTCTCATAAAAGTAGTCAGAGAGGCATAATTTGTAGTGTGGAAGGAGAGTTTAGGTCTGGCAGGCTCCAGTTATGTGGTTCTCTGCTGGTTGTCCCCCTCATGGTACGTTCAGGGCATTCTGCCTCTTCCTAAGCAGATTTTCCTCTTTCTTTGGAAGCCTTCCAGGAAAAAATGCAAATAGAGCAGTGTGATGGAGTGCATGGTAACACTGATTAGTTTTATTCTGGAAATACCATATACAGAATCTCAGCTAATCATGTCATATAGATATATGTTTTAAAAAAAATTAGACTGTTTGTCTGTAAGGAGGAAGGGGTTCTTCCTCCAGAAAATTAATTTTTAATTCCTTATTCTTAGTGAAAAAGGTGGTGTACAGTCACAGATTTAATTAAAGGTATAACAGGCTTTGTCAATCAAGGGAGGCAGAATTACACTTTGGCTACCTTCCAAAGTGGCAGAGGCTTAAAATCAAAACCAAAAAGCCTTCCCCAAAATGTGTTAACACACCTTGACTATTATTACAGCTTGTGTGTGTGTGTTTGTTTTTCTTGTGGCAATAAGAGAATATCATTATACTGAAAATCAGATCTAACCGTTTCTAGTCATCACTGGCTGGGAGCTTTAGGTCTTTCTCTGCTGCTCTGTGTAGCTTTAATTAAGTATTGGGTCAGTCTTGGAGGGGAGAAAGCCTTTCATAAATAATATGTAGGGAATGGTATTATAATATTTCTTTCATTTCAGCAGAGATTTTATTTGTTGTCGGGGAAGAGATGCATAAAAATAGTGGCAAGCCTGCAAGGAGGTACGTCTCTTGTTATTGTGGTAATGGTGCTTTGTTTACCTGACCTTCCAATTAGTGGAATGTGGATTCTTGTTTGTATCCTGATTACCTGATCTCAGTGGGTTCTGCTGGTTCAGGTATGAGGCAGTTTAAAAAAAGAAAAGCAACCCCCTCAGAGTTGATTTCCTACACCCGCCACCCTCCACCCCAGCTTGTAAAAGCAAGTAACATTTCAGCGTGATATTAATGAATAGTAACAGAGAGTCAGAATAATTGGTACCTTCCTGGTTGTGATTAGGATTCAGAGGAGTTACTTAACAACCACTGTTTCTTAACTATGAATTCTGGTTAATAACAGAGACCTCTTTCTCTCATCTGCTGTGTCTGTTACTAACACACTTTGCAGTTGCAGTACTTTGAAATTATGTATTTCTTTTTATGCACTGTCATGTCTTGAATAATCTCAGTGGGAAGTCTTGAGCAGTACATGTCAGTGTGACCCTTGATTTTTACTTTTTTATTATTTTCATTTATTTATTTGCTTTTGCCTTTATGATTGTGGGTTACACTGGTACTGTTTAAATCTGCTGCGTCTTGTAAGAGATACTGAGATAAAGGTTCTTGGTTACCTCTGGCAATAAACACGCTTTTGAGAGTGACTGTTCTGTAAACACATGGATGCTATAAGTGATTTCATTGTACCCAGTGAGTCATTATACATAAACTGTTAATGTCACAAAAGTAACTTAGGAAATAAACTTTATTGTGGGTTTTCTTTGTTTGTTTGTTTGTTTTAGTTTTATGGAGGTCGTATAACTCAGGAAAAGTGTTGGAGCTTTGACAGCAGTCCTGGACATATGCAATGAGTTAATCCCCAGCTAGCTGCCATATTCACTGCTGCTCTTGCTGTTACAGTTTGGTGCATGTCAGTCTTCATTAATTGACTATTTCAGGAATCTCCAGCCATTCCCAGGCTGCAGCTAATTAAGAGCATTCTAGTGGTAGGAGTGTAGGAGGTCAGATACTATTTTCTGAAATGCAGTTGTGTGTCCAGCAGTCCTCCAGCTGCTGCTCAAATGTGTTGTCCTGTTCTGGAAATCTGTGCGAAGTGAGGGGAATGAAAGACTGTCAGCGCATTTCATCTGCTGTTTTATTCCTGGGACATCACGGTGTGTTGGGCAGGGCAAGGAGTGCTGACAAATTTGGCCGTTCGTCGGATTTGTTGGTGGTCTGCAGGGCCAGAACTGTTCCTGCGTCTTGGGTTTTCAGAATTGGGTTTGAGAGTGTTTGAGAACAAGTGCAGCATGGAAAATGGATGTTTCTGGGGTTTGTATCAGTATTGTGAAACTTGCTGTAAAAAGAGCGAAGCGGCGGATTTTTCATACCTTTTGAACTTGCTAACAGGTTTTCATATAAATTTAAAAATTTCCCCACTGATGTCAGCAACAGATATTTCAGAACTTACTAGGTCAGTTACAAGCAAGAAGTACTTACTTAATAATAAAGTATTAATATTTATGAGAATTGCATATTTATTCAGGGATCTCAAATCATATTACAGATTAAATGAATTACTGCATACAACACAGGCTGGGGTACAGAGAAGTTAAATCAAATGCAAGTCATCCAGGCTTGGAGCCGGTGAGGTTCTTTAGGGAGTGCAATAAATTTATCCACATCCTGAGCATTTGCAAACACTTTGTGGTATCGGGTTTAGTGAGTCATTGGCAAGACTAGGCATTGAGCGTTGCAGGCCTGTCTCCCAGGCCTGTGCTTTAACTGGTAGACCATACTTCTGCACCTCACTTCAGCTTCTTTCAGTGCTAATTTGAACTTTGAGTTACCCCACAGAGAAAGTCAATTTGCCATTGTCAGACTTCCCCATTCTACATCTCTAGTTGATCAAACAGCAAATTCCGCTCCAGATGTAACCACCTTCCGTTAGGGAGTTTTTTATTTCTAAAAAGGACTGGAAATGAAAGACTCACCCAAATCATGTAGAGATGACTCAGATAGCAAACTTCTTAAATCCTTAGGCTTTTTTTTTTTTTTTTTTTTTGGTAAAGAAATCTGTGAACAAACTCCAAAAGGAGTATCAAGAGACTTGGACTGAAAGGAAAGTGTGTGAGCCATTCAGACTGCCATTAAAAGCTGGTGGTATGCCAGCTCGTGGTCAGGCACTGTTCTTCACAGTGTAATTTATTTTACTCCTAAAACAAACCGCCCCCACTTAATGGCAGACAAAAAAGCTTCTTTCCTCCAGATTTTGATTGTTGAATGAAAGAGGATTTGGGAATAAGCAAACCTGACCCACTTAAATTTCATTGCATGCACCTTCTTTGGAGAAAATTGTTTTCTGTTTTTGGATGGCCCAGGATTTGTTTTTTTTTTCTGGTCTCTCTGTTCCCTCTTCCACTGTATCCTTGTGTTGCTGTAACTGTGTAAGATCAGACAACAACCCAGAACCTAATTCCACTGTATTACTTGTGCCTCACCTGGGTATTCTGGCTCTGACTTTTGAAGTAGGTAAATTGACTCATCCTCAGTTGTGTGAGTAAACAAGTATTTGTGGTGATCATAAATCCCGTTGGACTAAGGGGCTGCTCATACCCTCACAGTCAAAGCATATACTTAGAAGGATTTCTCTGAATTGGGGGTGAGAGGAATCAGCCTTCTCAGCTTTGCTCATGTTGCGAACCAAAAGCTGAGCTAACTGAATAAATTAATTTAATTAGGATTCATGTTTAACAGTTTATTTTAAAGCAGAGCATGGCTGAGGCGTTCAAGCTCTTGAACATACAGATTTGTAAAACAAGTGTGAAAGCTTGGAAACTTTGCAGGACTTGGAGTATGTAGAAATTGGGTATGAAATTAGTATTTTGGAGTCTATAAAGATGCCTCTGGCTGCGTTGCTGAGCAGTATTCTGAAAGGGAATTGAACTGAAGTTTTCTAGAACAGTATTGTTTTGATCCAGAGAACCATCAGAAACTTTGTATGGATGTTTCAGCTCCCCTCTTTTAGCAAAGATTTGAAAACCAATTGAATACACTCATTAAATAAGGGTTTGTGCAGAAGTATGTCTACAGTTCCTTTGAAAAAGAGGACAGTTATAAGGGATTTTTAAGCAAGGTACAGATTAATTTCAGATTTTGAATAAGAAGTGTGCTACTTTGTATGCATAGTGTTGACATTGTTTTAATCCTTTGCACACATGTAATTTACTCCCACATAGAAGCCGTTTACATTGCTCTTTGCCCTTTGGGAGTGGTTTAAAATGATCTTAATATAAATGAGAGTCCTACCCTAAGGTCCACACTTTGCCAGCCTGCTCCCTGCATTTTACTGCCTGAGGCTTATTGCAATCAGTGTGGTTGCAAAGTGTGTATCAGGGCTGCAGCTCTGACCCTAAAGCTGTACCTCTGAGAGTTTTCCAAAAAGAAACTCAGAATGGCATCTCATTCTTCTGTAAATTACTTTTTTAAGCAAATGAATGAGGTTCCTTTGTAGCCTCCTTTGTAGCCTTCAAGGAATCTTTCCATGGACCAACCAGACAAGAAATATAAATCAGGTGTTTACAGGAAAGAAGATTGTTCAGGTGAGAGATCCTTAAAGGTATTCTACGTTGTACGAGTGCCATTAAAGCTAGTGGTCCAGAGATTTGTTACTCTTAAATTATGTGGAAGAGTATTTTCCAAACCTTGGAAGTTTTTTGGATGTTTAGCTTGCCTGTAGCTTGCAGGTGTCAAAGAGATTTGATGGTGTATGGTTTGGTTTTGGCTTGGTTTGGGTTTTTTGATGGGGTTTTTTTTGGTTTGTTTTTGAGTTCTCATATCTGCTGACAGATGAAACACTTTCTGGCCACATGAAAAATAATTTAGCCCCTGTGCTTCTTGCTTTTCCCATGATATTTTTACAGCTTGCTTTATGAAAAGGAGGCAAGGGGGAGAGGAATTTCTAGAACAACAAATGATGTGTGCTTTTACTGCAGTAATACATTTGTCCTAAAAAATGCCACGTTTTAGCTTTACTTACCAGTGGGTGCAGAGCTGGGTTTCTCAGCTGTGGGTCTGAACTGGAGTGAGCAACAGCCTGTTACAATTGCCTGGACCTAGGGAGACAGTTTGATCTTGCTCCCTGGAAAAACAAAGCTTCCTGAAACTCAGTTCTTGTTGAAGGAATCAAGAGTTTCAATGAGAGAATTTTCAATGTACCAATTATATTTTCATTTTCAGCGCCTACAGGGTAGGGGGTTGTTTTTGGGTAGAAGGTAACGAGATTGTCTCAGTGACCCCTCCTACTGAATGTCAGATCAGTGGAGCCACTCTCAGCTTCTACACTTTGGCCGGTTTGACCCTCGAAAACGGATGGCTGCATTGGCAACAGCTTCTGTTGTAGCTGGCTCCAGCCTTTCCTTCTCACTGTCAGTTTATCTGACTGGATCCTCTAGGGTAAATGCCACATGCTTCTCGCCAACAAGCGAATAAATGTATTGAGGCTAAGGTGTCAGGTAAGAGGTACTAACCCAACGCGATAACTAGGTGAGTTTTGCCTTTTGACTCTGCGGGAGGCATCGTGGGTGGTGAGCTGTGAAAGCGTTGAGAGCGTCTGAGCTGTTGCCCAGCCTGGGTGGCTGCAGCAGAAGCTGTTGCTGATGCAGCCATCCCTTTTTGGAGAACAAATCCTGTTGGAAATGGACGCTCAGACTCCAAAGTTCTGGTGCTTTAAAGTTGAGTGTTGTGATAGCTTCCTTCTCAGCAGCAAGGCCAGGCTGTAGGGCCTGAATATGGACCTGGAAGTCTCCATATTTTAGGCAAATGTTCCTGTTCCTTTGAGCCTCCTGTTACAGCACCATTTGGAGAGCAGTACAGAACGAAAGCCAGGAGAAAAAAAAAATTGAAAGCCTTTCCATCAGTTACACATCAAAAACATGTGTACGTTTGTGTGCATATACACAGATATATGCAGAGATGCTATATGCATATGGTATATCTAACATGTATATGCTACATGTAGATAGAAAACATTATATGTAGCCATGGGAAAGTTTTGTAAATTAACATTCTTATTCAAGGTTTTGTACCATTTCCACAGAGAACTAGAGAAATATATACCTAACAGAAAGTAAGCCGCTCTAGTTTTCTTTGTGTTAGGCATTTTTTTCATAGAGCTTGCTTTGCCTTTAGCTGTAAAGCCTAAAATTTAAATTGCTGCAGGCTTCCTTGAGTTCCCTGGTTGAAATAAATGCTCTGTATCGTTTTGCTATTCATGTCATTACTCCCAGTAATCACCACACTCATCCTAGCACACTGTGTAGTATGCTCAGTTGAATATCTCTGACTTTCAGGAGGCTTCATTGCTGGCTGTTGTTTGTTTCTGAAGCTGCACAATGACATACTCTATTGGGCTAATTTGATACTTTGCACTCCAGTTGCTGTGAGTTATGACCTGTGTTTTCTGTTTGCCATGTAAATGAAGAACTGAAACTTAGAGGGAATCATTTGCTTCCCTGGTCTCTTCATCTGAATTTACAGATTGCGATTAATGGTGCAAGTTTGGTGAAAGTTCAAAACTTCAACCCTTTTCTCCTCCCTCCACACCTCTGTAAAAGGTAATTGCTACTGCTGCATATTCAGCAGAGACCTGGGATGGAAATGCAGGAGAGTTAATTTCCTGCTGAATATTGGAGCGCATAGCTGCTTGGATTCTCTTCCTGCGATCAGATTCATGCACTGAAGCGTTCATGTCCTTCCATTCACGCAGTGACCAGTTAATTTCCCTTGCATGCGTGTGGCTGGAGGTGCCCCTCCTGAGCAGGGCAAATCATCCTCGACCGAAAACAAACAGAAGCACGGGGCTGAAAGCCAGCAGAGATTGCAAGATTATACTTAATGCTGCTTTAAGTACAAGCAGTATTGTGAGATTGAACACATGCAACTAGGTATGTTGGTGAGAGAAAACAATTTGAGCCTAAACGCTTCTAGAAAGCCTTCCAAATTTTTAATATGGTTTGAGAAAAGTTAGTTGTCCATCTGCCCTATAATCCTGCATTGCCACAAAAGGCTCAAATTGTGACACAGATAGCAGAAGCCCAGCAAGGCAGGGTGTTCAGGGAGCCAGTACAGCTAGCAGCTTTGCAAATGAAATTGTTATAATTTCTGGGGAGTTTCCCTCTTTATCCCCCAGCAAGGGAGAACAGGCTGCAGGCACTGCAGACGCTTCTGCTTACTTCATATTGGACAAAGGTTGGTAAGTAAAAAATGTGTTTTCATATATGAACTTTCTGTGGCAGTGATTTACTTCACAAAAAAGGTCTCAAATAATCCCTTCATTTTACTTGGAAACACTTGGGAAGTACAGTGTTTCCCAGGGTGCTGAGATGTCTTAGACTATGGCTTTTGCAGTTGCTCATATTGTGAGAGTTAGGACGAGCCGTCCATTCTCCGTGTCAGAGTGTCTCTCTGCACCTGCTGTGCTCACCAGGTTTGAACTAATGTTAAAGCCTTTCATACTCTTCAGAAATTAAGTTTTATTTAGAAGATTGACCAGCAAGTGAAAACTATACAGGTATAACCTGCCTTTCTGGTCATGGTGGCAGGGAAAGAAAGCCTGTGGAGGTTCTTTGCTTGCTTGATGTGGTTTTTTAAAGCAACCACTGAGAACTGACATCTTAGGAGTTTCCTGACCAGAGGCTGGCTTACTAATTACTGTTTCTATTACAATCCTGAGATCCACATCATGACTGATGAGGGACATGGAAATAAAGGCAAGTATGCCACTTGTATCCTGTTTATTTTGTAGCAGATGAGACAAATGACTTTGTGCCCTGCTTACCGTAACAAAAAAAATGGTTTTAAAAATACATGTGTGTGTAGATACATATATACGCGCACACGTATATGTATATTCCTACTTAGGTTTATGAGTTTAATCCATAGAGGTATGGGGGTCTTTATCAAGGAAGCCGATTTTGAATAATTGTATTTCAAGAGTAATACAGGGGAAGTCATGCGTGGCTACGGAGCAGAAAGCCTCAGTGTGTTTTGTAGCTCTGTAATAGCTATTATTTATCACAAATGTGCCGTCTGTTTGTTCACACTGAGTAATGAATGACCTTTCTGTTTCCACAGCTAGACCTGTGCAGACTTCAGCTGATGGGGGTGTAGTGCAGTAGCTATTTATCATGCTTCACTTATACTGATCACTGGTTTAAGCTGCACCACCAGGGAAATATCTTGGACTTATGTTATGGTTCAGAAAAGGAGCTTTTATGGGGTTAACAGCTAAGAAAAGCAGCTATTTTCTATCCCTGGCTGCTATAATTCAAAATTGACTTTGCTGGAATTTGAATCAAATTACTGCCAATATTGTCATAAGCAAATTTATCAGCCAAGGGCTTGTTTACTGTGTCCTAGCAATGCAGGGCCTATTTTGTTGTCTTTTTTTTTTTTTTTTTGGCGATTCCTTTGTAAAGCTTCAATTTCTTACATTGATAAATGAGATAGAATATATGAATGAGAAGGAGGTAGCTCAGAAGAGGTAATGCATATAGTTTTTAGCATGCAGAATGTATATGAAGAAGTTACATTTTTAGCTCCTCATACTGTTCAGAAATTAATAATGTAAAGAACAAAAAAGATTGTATTTGGGAGGGCAGGGGAGAGGTTAGGATGGGGTGGGAGTGTGAAATAACTGAACTGTTCTTAGGAACAGTCAAGGTCTCCTATTTTGTTCTTGCAGATTGCACCAATTAGTTATGTTTTACTGATGCAATCCCTGGATGTCAGAAGTCAGTCTTTTCCCGTATGGCATGTTAAAAAGCAAAATGCATTATTAATGCTTGAGGTGGGACCTCTGGAACTGTGGTATAAAGCGTTAAATGACATTAATTTAGACAATAATACTATCATCACACTGTTTTACAAGCCAATAACCCAGCTCTTTTTCCCCCTAGTAGTTTATCTCAAGGAGGGAAGTGGATTATTGCCTTATAAAATAGGCACAATGGTGTTGGTGCCATTATGCTGCTATTATTACAAATGTTTCAGAAATACTAAGCAAGAGAGGTAGCTGAACAAAAGTAGAGAGAGATGGAAGACCGCAAGAGAACAGCATTCACCCCGTGTCATGTAAGTGAACTGAAAACGACAGAAAACTTTTCACGTATGTAAAGACATGGATGGGAGTGTACTGTAACAGCGTGACCCAGGAGGCACTCACACTTCTTTCAACACAGACCATTGGATTGGAAAGATTACAGAGAGAATTTTGGTCTTGAGGCCATGCTTGCAGTTGCAGCAGCATGCACAGTCCAGGCTGAATTTGTGTGGGGTTAGAGCAGATACTAAGAAAACTTTTTGCTACCTGCCTGTTGGCAAAGGTGTATCATCCAGCTTGTTCCTGGGAAGCTTTTGTTATTATAACTAACACTTACAGCCTTGGACCAGCAAGTTCCAGATTCTGCAGGGTGTTTCTGAAGGACACCGTGAGGCTGAAACCAGCAAATTCAGCACTTGCAGTTGAGGTGACGCAGAGAGGCTTGGTTTTGGAGATGAAAAGGAGGAAAGCTGGCAGGCTCTTATGCTCGGACCTTGCCCTGGGCCTTGGGGAGCTGGGTGGGTGCTGCTGAAGCTTCTGCTGCTGAAGGGATGAGGTGCATGGTAAATCCTTCAGAGGGAGGAATTCATTTTTCAAGGTACAAACCACTTCTCTGTTGTCTGGCAGATGAGCAGTAGGTGGTTTGGCACAAAATACCTTGTAGCAGTGCTTTTCGCATGTGAAATTAATGGTCTCTGTGCTCATTTGATCTTGAACTCCTTTTCAGTAAAAGCTTTTCAATAAAAACCTTTACAGTATTCAGTAAGATAAGTGGTAAGACAGCAGCATTCGATTATCTAACCTTCCCTGTTATTTGGAACACGGTCATGTCCCCTGACATTAGTTAATTACTCGGAAAATTACCTCGGTTATCCAAAACCTCAACTCTCCACACACATCCTGTGTCACTGTGACATTCAGATACCCAAGGTTGTTCTATATTAGCATAAATATCTGACCAGCTCCCAGGAACTAAACAGACAGATTTTGGCTCTTACTTCATCTATGCATGTTTCTGCCAACCTCAACAAGTCTGTTGCTTTATATTCATCGGTTTAAACTGGTGATTTTTGTATTATACGTAAAGCCTCTCAGTGCTACATATTGCAGAAAACCATAGTATTATACTGTCTTCACCTCAATTTGTGTAACGTCTACTACAGAGCCCTTTTTCCTTCATTTGTCAAAAACCCCCAATATTTTTCTTTGGCCACATTTCAAGTTAAATTATATTGCTGCTACTACTGCAAAAATATCCAGCAGAGCTGGTTCAAGAAAGGGAAACTTAAAAAGTATTTGGTATTCTAAGTGTTATCTTTTAATGTTTCACTTACTTTTCCTTTGAGTAACTATTATTTGGGATTAGTTTTTGCCTTGTCTTTCGGTAAATGCATTTGATAATGTGACTAGTCTCTATTTTCAACATTTTATATTTTTGCGTATTCAAAAACACTGTAAAAAAAGTTAAATGACATTATGAACTGATGTCTAGGAAGTGTTTCTCTTACTATGCCTTTCCCTCTACTTTTGAGTCAGGAGAAATGGTCAATTAAAAAGGAACAGGGACATTTTTCTATTACTGGGTTTTGTCTCAGGAGGGCTGTGCATGTTACAGTTTACCAAAACATTACTCAGGGTGTGTGAGGTAGTTTGCATGAAGCAAAATACTCTGTATGTTTTTGGGTTTCATCATAAATTACTCAAGAGAAAGTAACATGCAAGATTTGTGGGAGAACACAAACCATTATATCGATATATCTGGGGTTGCGAGGGGATGGAGAGATGATTTGGAATGATATAGATTAAATATGCATTTTCAAACCTCAGTTTCATTTGAGTGAATGCTTTATTTCTTTCCTCATAAGTGTAACAGGAAAAATATTTGCTAGGGGGGAGTCGTGCTGCTGGTGGCTCGGTTTATGGGGATGTTTTGGTTTTATTTACTCTGTTCCATGCTCACGCCCAAACCACTTGGAGTTAGAGGTGCCTCTTATTGTGAAGGTCACACCCTATGTGTGCAATTATGCTTTGAATAAATGTATCTTGATTGTTAAATGCATCTTGATTGTTATTTTTCTCCTACTGGAATAAATAATGAACTGGTAATCTATAAATCTGGTGATTTAACAGCAGTTAATAAGTGTTTTATGTGGATGAACTGGGTTGTCCTATAAGCGATGCTTAAATATGTGGCTCTGGGAGTGGTGTTTTTTCAAACGAATGAAAGAAAGCGGGGTGCCATGTCCCTGCTTGTTTTGATTCTTTGTAATGTCTCGGTAAAACTCAAAATTCTCTGGAAAGACATATGCCTTGAAAGAGGGGCAAGCATCTAATTAGGTTCAGAAATGCACTTTCACTTTCTTGATCATAGTTATTTTAAAAATTGTTTGAAATCAAGGGACATTGTAAATAAGTGATACTTATATTGTAATTTGGGAAACAGGGTAGTGTTACCATCCTTGTCAGAATACAGAAAATATATAGAATCATAGAATCATTAAGGTTGGAAAAGACCTCTGAGATCATCCAGTCCAACCATCAACCCAACACCACCATGCCTACTAAACCATGTCCTGGAGTGCCACATCTACATGTTTTTTGAACACCTCCAGGGATGGGGACTCCACCACCTCCCTGGGCAGCCTGTTCCAATGCCTCACCACTCTTTCAGTAAAGAAATTTTTCCTACTGTCCAATCTAAACCTCCCCTGGTGCAACTTGAGGCCATTTCCTCTTGTCCTACCGCTAGTTACTTCGGTGAAGAGATCAACACTCATCTCGCTACACCCTCCTGTCAGGGAGTTGTAGAGAGCAATTAAGGTCTCCCCTCAGCCTCCTCTTCTCCAAACTAAACAACCCCAGTTCCCTCAGCCGCTCCTCATAAGACTTATTTTCCAGACCCTTCACCAGCTTTGTTGCCCATCACTGGACATGCTCCAGCACCTCAATGTCCTCCTTATAGTGAGGGGCCCAAAACTGAACACAGTATTTGAGGTGCGGTCTCACCAGTGCCGAGTACAGGGGGGTCAACCACTTCCCTGGTCCTGCTGGCCACACAATTCCTGATACAAGCCAGGATGCTGTTGGCCACCTGGGCACACTGCTGGCTCATACTCAGCTGGCTGTTGACTGACACCCCCAGGTCCTTTTCTGCTGGGCAGCTTTCCAGCCACTCTTCCCCAAGCCTGTAGCGCTGCATGGGGTTGTTGTGACCCAAGTGCAGGACCCGGCACTTGGCCTTGTTGAACCTCATACAATTGGCCTTGGCCCATCAATGCAGCCTGTCCAGATCTCTCTGCAGAGCCTTCCTACTCTTGAGCAGATCGACACTCCCACCCAACTTGGTGTCATCTGCAGACTTACTAAGGATACACTCAATCCCCACATCCAGATCATTGATAAGACATTAAACAAGGCTGGCCCCAGTACTAAGCTCTGGGGAACACCGCTTGGGACCGGCCACCAACTGGATTGAACTCTCTTCACCATGTACCGTATTCATTCACCATATAAACCACCAGATCTTGTCTCCGGAAAATTGTTCCCTGTCAACGTGCTGCTCACTGCTGCATACCTCTGTCTGGTTTCTCACAGACAGTTTTGCAGAGGGTGGAAACCACAGCTCTCACTGTTCTGGTTTGTGGGCTGTTGCACAGATATCTTCCCTAAATGTGGAGAAGGCAGCTGAAGGCATGGTTGTCCTTTCACGTGGTGACTATCAGTGCTGTCCCAGAGCAGGTAGAAGGGAGCAGAACTGGTCTCCGGCTGTCTATGGCACATAGGCTTTGACTGGCAGCAGTAGTGCATATTTGTATTAACAAGCCAAGTCACGAACCAGAGTACTGAGGCCTGGGCTCCTGTCCCATCTTGCCATTTCTTCCTACATCCAGCTGAGGGACAGTGCAATAACATCTTAAACCTTGCAAAAGGACATCAGTCTGAGCACAGCTCTGTTTTTTTTGGATTGTGGTGATTGATAGCAATGATGGTTCTAGTCCCCTACCTGCTGCAGGGCGAGGAACCTCCTCCTTGCTCATTCCAGAGCTGAGGACACAAGTTCAGTTATTCATTGCTGAACGGTAGGACAGTGGACATTAAATATGTCATGTTTGCCACTATTCCCGTTTTGTCTATACAGTAAAAGGTGAGCAGGTGGTAGGGAGGGGTTGGAAGTCATTTTGCAGAGCTATCAGAATCGATGAGGAATGAAGTGAATTCCTGCTGTGGTTCTCTGTGGGAATTACCAGTTATAAGCAGCTTAGTCTTGGTCATGAGCACCACAGAATGGGATCTGTTACCATAGTAGAACCAGAAAGGATTCCCTTACCCAATCAAAAAAACAGTACCTTTCTTATATCTGAGAGCAGTGCAATGAAGCTGCCATGTAAGAATTCAAATAACAAAATATAATAGTTTCTGCCACCTAGTAAAAACACCACGGAAAAAGGTACTCTCCTAAGATCGGTGATGTATTGTGTTTTGGTTTTCTGGGTTTTTTTTCCCTAAAAAGCAACTTCAATTTTTTTGCAACTCTCTATCTTTCTGCGTAGGTGCTTTCTAGTAATATCTTAATTGGGGTAAGTTTTTAACTCTGATCAACAGTGTTGTTGATAGCTAAAACATGCACGACTGAATAGGTAAGGTCCAGGAAGATGACTTATATTCCCTCAGCCTCCATGCTTTTCTTTACATTGACTTCAGGACGCCCACACACAAGCTTGCAGATGAGAAGCCATTAGATAGGCTAATGGGGCATTGAACTAACCTGAGGCAATGTATGTAGGGAACTGCTTCTCTCTTAACATCTTATTAGAACTCTCTCAAGTATAACAGGAGGCTAGAGGTAATTAAGCTAAAAATGCAAATAAACATGGTGTGATCATTTTTATGCCAAGTGACCAGCTAAAAATAAGTATCCGCTTGGCATACGTCGTTTCCATGGAGCAGGGTAAATACAAGCTTGCTGCTTGTGGCAGGGTCATGGTCTCCTGCTGTGGCCCAGATTGAAAGGTGAAGATTCACAATATTTATCCTTTCAGCAAGTGTCTGGGGTGCTGTTACAGGAAAGAGAAAAAGATGGATGATTTCGTAGGTTGTTCAAGTAGTCTTCCCACGTTGGGCCACTAGCTTACCTGCAGCAGAAGGGGGACAGCTGTTATCAGTGCTGGCTCTGTGGGGACAGTAGAAATGAATTGATGGCTCTACTCCAGCTCCTAATAGAGCAACTTGCTCTAATTGTGCCTTTTTTGTAGACTCTATGGAGAAGAAACGTTTGGCAGAACATAGAGGATTAACTATTCTTCTGCCGCTGGAAATGACTGACTCTAAGGAAACCATGAGCGTGTTGGAGGCAAGACTGCCATGCAACTACTTGTATTCCAAGCTCAGCATCAGTTGAGGGTGAAATCAATCCATCACTTTTCACAGGCAATATAGCACTTTAAAGGCTTTTCTCGTGGCCCCTGGTCCTCCGTACACCACTGGAAGCTTTGCCACTGGTATCCATGGATCTGGAATTCAAGGTCTTTCATTTTAGTCATCAAATAGCTATTGATAGCACTGAATGATGCTTACCTTATGAGCTCCTTTTGGCAGCAACTTAATATACTACACATGTTCGTGAGACCCATGTCTTCTCGTTGAGTCTCTAAGGATTACAGTGCAAAGCTAATGGTGTGCTGGTTTCTTACTGCATCAGTTTTGAAGAGGAACAGTTTTTCTGGTAGCTCAGACATTTCCTGAGCAACTGAAAGATCTGCGCAGGCTTTTTCTCAAGCATGCCAACTTGTGATTTGGGCAACTTGTGTTTACGTTAATTTTTACTCTCTTATTCAGTAACTGGCTAGTGCAAGTTGACAGTCGAAATTTGCTTGATGCTGAGTGCCCTTTACTCCTGTTGGTTTTAAAACAACTTATGGGTACTAAGCATCTTGCAGGATCATGCACCATCATTTATTTTACACAACAGTCTGTTTTACATAATAAGATTTACAACATCAAAGACAGCAAGAATGTTCTTTTTAAGAAAGAGAGTGTGAACCCTTTACACGCTTAGGAAAAACATTCATATCCTGTATGTATTTTTCACATACTGGAATGTCTGCTATTTAACAGTGTCTAGGGATTTAAATGAAAGCTGACAACAGAAATATCCCAAACATACCTCTTTTGTAAATACCTTTAACTTATTTTAGCTGCCTGTCTTCTGGCTTTGCTTTGTCACAATAAAAGCCAAAATGTTAGAACTGCTTTGTTTACAGGATTTCCAGAATACTCCAAATCATTTCTCTGTGTGGTGGAAACCCAATAAAGATGTATGAGAGCACTGTCAAAAATGCACTGAGGAAAAGATAAATCTGGCATTGTGGTTTTTCTCTTTCAGTGAAGCAGTTGCATTCCTATTGACTCAAATTCAGGCAGGACTGGGCCCTTTCCTTTACAGCTCTTGCCTAAGGAAGGAGCCATGGAGTACAAACCATGTTTCATTAATCTCATGGGTCCCGCCAAAAGGGCAGGGGCACCCCAGAGAAGCATTTGGAGAGCAAGGGGGGGACATCTGCTGTGCATTGCCCTAGTGAACAGAAACCTTGTCTGATCCATTTGTTAGATAATGTTTTCTTGCATAGCAGTGCAGGAGAGGTTGAAACAGTACAAAGAAGGTGAGTGAGATGCTTACAGGTGAAGTGATGAAATGCACATAGTGTTAGATCCTTGTCTTATGGGAAGATAGAAGACAGTGACGTACAAAGGGTGGAAGAGGTGGACTTGTGACTTCTGTGGACCAGGGGTCAGGAAGGAGCCCTACACAAAATGGCAGGATTTTTTATAGGTTGTTTGAAGAGTTGTTTAGTGAGTAGAATACATACTAGGACTAATGGATTGAAGTTAGGTGTAGAAGTCTGACCAGTTGATTAAAACAAATAATTTTCAATATATTGCGCTCTGAAAATTTTAGACTCCCCATTCACTGGAGTCCTTTAAAGTCCTTTACTGTTTCAGTGTCCTCTGTTGTGCTTCTCATAACCTTGTGAAATGGTCTGGCTCTGCAACCTGAACAGACTTTCTGGCAGCTGCAGTATCCCAGAATTGTGCATTTTGGGATTTCATAGCAAAAAGACATCCAAAATCTTTACTTCCCCCCCCCCACCCCACCCCCTTAA